>CM064558.1:14119457-14223409 GCA_032716605.1 Paralithodes platypus
GCGGCCGGCCGGACGGCCTTCCGGGCCGCCCGCGCTGCCAGGCCCCGGCCGCCCTTCGCTCCCTGCGGCACGCCACGTCCTTCCAGTCCTTCCGCCGGCCGGCCATCTCCTTCAGGACTGCAGGAACCTTCCGTCCTCTGCCAGCCTTCGCGTACAGCGCCTGAAGGACGCTCCCGGCTCCCTGCGCATAGGCCTCTCTGTCCCTCTCGGGCGAGCAACTTTACCTCTCAGAGCGCGCGCCTTCCTTCTACGGACTGCTCCTCCGGCAGGCCCTCTTCCCGGCTGCTGCCTCGACGTTCGGCCCCTAACTCCGGCGTCCTCATTGTCCTTCGGTGTCGGCTTACCGGGGACGGAGGACGGCCGGCCTGCCGGCAGTCCTTCCTGCCTTAATGACAGTACAGTCGTCCTTCCTGCCGGCAGCTTCATTACCTCCCTTCTTCCTTCTTCCGTCCTTCCTTCCCGTCCTCCCTCTCTTTTTCCCGTCATTGCCTGGCAGTCCTCAGCGCTTCTTCCTGCCGTCCGCACGCTGTGAAGCCGTCCGTCAAACCTCCGGCCTTACGCGATACAAGCAGCAATTTGCCGCTGCGGTCTCTCCCGGCCTTCAGCCTGCACTGCCGGCCGCTTTTGCCCTTCCAGTCATGAATCTTGTTCCTGTCAGTCCTTCCTTCCAAGCATGGACCCGTCCTTCCTTCCCTCTCTGCCTGTCTCCTTCCTTCTTCCCTCTTTTCCTTCCGTCCTTCTTACCTTTTCCTTCCTTCCTTCCTTCCTTCCTTCCTCCCTCTCTTCCTTCCTTCTCTCCTTTACCCCTTCTTTCCTTCCTTCCTTCCTTCTTACCTTTTCATTCCTTCCTTCCTTGCTTCCTTCCATCTTTACCTGAAAATACACAAACACACACAATTAATATCGCTAAATACACCTCCATATACTGTATATATATATATATATATATATATATATATATATATATATATATACATATATATATATATATAATCAGAACCATTATTATCATTATAATTAGTTTATAAGAATGTAACAATATCCCCAATCTAATGGAGCGAAACGTCCTAATGTCCCGCAACAGTATATATCGAGCAAGATGGTCCAGAACTATATGTATCAACTGTACTGTATATAGCATTATAGTAAAGGGTACATGCGTGACACTTGACATATATTGGAAAGCAAATTGTCCAATGGTATTCTCTGGCAAGCAATCTAGGCGATCACGATGTTGAGACGATATCGAAAGTTGGATTAAACTCTCTTTAACCCTTTCTGTAACATGACGCCTTTATACCCTTGATACTAGCAAAAACTTGAATGATTTTATGCAATTTTATGCAATTTAAGAAGGACCTGTGTTACTAAGAGGGTTTATTGAGATGGTATTTACCCCTTTGAGTCCCAGACGTAGATTACAAACTCGAGAAAATAGTCTAATGGTAACAGTTTAAGAAGGACCTGTGTTACTAAGAGGTTTTATTGAGATGGTATTTACCCCTTTGAGTCCCAGAGGTAGATTATAAACTCGAGAAAATAGTCTAATGGTAACAGTTTAAGAAAGACCTGTGTTACTAAGAGGGTTTATTGAGATGGTATTTACCCCTTTGAGTCCCAGAGGTAGGTTATAAACTAAAGGAAATAGTCTAATGGTAACAGTTTAAGATGGACCTGTGTTACTAAGAGGGTTTATTGAGATGGTATTTACCCCTTTGAGTCCCAGAGGTAGGTTATAAACTAAAGGAAATAGTCTAATGGTAACAGTTTCAGAAGGACCTGTGTTACTAAGAGGGTGTATTGAGATGGTATTTACCCCTTTGAGTCCCAGAGGTAGATTATAATAATATAGACGATTTTGTACAGTTTAGGAAGGCGCTGTGGTAGTGAAAAGGGTTAAGTGAGACAGTATGAAGCCTGGGGAGATCTCCACTCGAGGGATTTTTGTTCGAACTTCCTTCTCCCTCATGTTTAGCCCCATTGCTTTTAATATTTTAAGACGTTTGCCCCGCTAGTTTGGCTATTTTAATAACTTTCACCCCATTTATGTCAATTTTAAGACCTTTCGTGCCATTTAGGTGTCGATTTTTTCCTGGCGAGCGATAGCGAGCCTGTATTTTAAGAGCAACCGGTCTGGACATTTTGCTACCGAAAAATGTACACATTTATCTTGAAAGGGGGTCTAGGGGGTGTAATTTTAAGCTTGATGAAAACGTAGGGAACAAACTAAATATATACCTCCCCTTAAAAGGACGTCACTGGTACAGAAGGGGTTAAGGAGGGGGGGAATGGACGTATTGATGGTCTCATTTACATTCATATAATTTTTTTTTTTCAGTTTCCATCCTAGACCTCCATCAAGTTTTAAACCCCCCTCCCCCCCCCAGACCTTCAGTCAAGATAAATCTGTACATTTTTCGGTAGAAGGCCGATTACTCTTAAAATTACAGGCTCGCTATCGCTCGCCAGGAAAACATCGATACCTAAGCGGCACGAAAGATCTTAACATCGACAACAACACTGGGGCGAAAAGGTCTTAAAATCGCTAAACTAATGGGAAAACGTCTTCAAATCGGAAAACTAATGGGGCTAAACATGAGGGAGAAGGGGACCAGAAAAACGACCCATCTGTGAAGCAAATTATCTAGAATTCTGAGGAGTTTAATCTAAAAAGTAGTTTATTGAAGTTTTAGTCTCTCTCTCTCTCTCTCCCTCTCTCTATCTACCTCTATCACACACACAAATATCAAAACACACAAACACTCTCACTGACTCTCTCTCTTTCTCTCTCACACACACACACACACTCTCTCTGTCTGTCTCTCTCACTAAGCCCCGCCCCCTGGATGCCGGTGCCGCGCGCTGATTGGCTACTCTCAGACACTCACCCCAGCGGGCTCTGTGATTGGTCCGTCGATTCTGGCACTTTGTTTACCTGTGTTTGTTCCTTTACTGTTTGTCTACTCTCGCTCTCTCTCTCTCTCTCTCTCTCTCTCTCTCTATATATATATATATATATATATATATATATATATATATATATATATATATATATATACACCCCCTTCAACAACAACGAAATTGTGGCTTGTACACACAAAAAAAAAAAAAAATCAAAGAAAACGTAATATAAGTTGTCATACACCAACTAATAATTAAAATAAATCTAAAATATTGCCGTGTAATGAAATATATGTATATATATATATATATATAATAAAATATATAATAAAGTACCGGTATATAATAAAAGTGTTATTATTATTATTATTATTTATTATTAGTATTATTATTATTATTTTTTTTTTTTTTTGTACCCTGGTTGTGAAAAGAAAAATATACTTGGAAGGCATTTTGATTGTGTGTGAGAGAGAGAGAGAGAGAGAGAGAGAGAGAGAGAGAGAGAGAGAGAGAGAGAGAGAGAGAGAGAGAGAACAGGATTTTATCTCACAACATAAAAACCTTAAAACTTAACCCTGAATCCAGCCAATTAGCCTATGTGTTATGTTTACCTTAATGTTTTAGATAGATAGATAGATAAATAGATAAATTGATAGATAGATAGGTAGATACATTTATAGATAGATAGATAGATAAATTGATAGATAGATAGGTAGATACATTTATAGATAGATAGCTAGGTAGGTAAAGTTAGGTAGTTAAATTGATAGATAGATAGATAGATAAATTTATTGCTAGATAGATAGATAGATAGATACCGGTATATAAATAGATAGAGAGAGAGATAGAGACAGATAGATAGATAAATTGATAGATAAGTAGATAGGTAGGTAGGTAGGTAGATAGATAGATAGATAGATAGATAGATAGATAGGTAGGTAGTTAGGTAGATAAATTGATATAGACAGATAAATAGGTAGATATAATATATAGATAGATAAACAGATAGAGAAATGGGACAAACTACACATACAGAATATTAACAAGGTACTTTTCCTTTTTTTACAGATATAGTGGCTCCTCTACCTGGAACAAACCAAATGGAGCTGGAATAAGGGGGAATGACGCCAAACTCACCGGAAGCAAGAAAGAAAACAGCGTACTCAAGTTTACAGGGTGAACTATAACATCAGAAAATACATAAATAGAAAACGGCGTAATCAAGCTTACAGGGAGGACTTTAACATCAGAAAATAAATGAATACAAAAATATATTATAAGAGTGGAAATAAGTCCATAAAGAAAACGGCGTAACAACATTCACTGAGGCCATGGTTAAATTACATGGAACGTGTGTCTGAGGGGGCTTGCTGGTCAAACCCCCAAAAAGCTATGCATCCGACTCCGAGGGCCTCTAAGTTGAAAGTTAATATGTGACACAAAGATAATATACTCTCAACAGACCCTATCCTAATCCCTCCCCTTAAACCCCCCCCCCCCCCGCACATAATGCTACCCCGGAACACCCCTCTACGGGTCCCCCAATGAGGTGAGAGTGTATTGCACAGTCGGAGGAACCTCGTAAAGCGGTCTGCAGGATGTTGGGGAGCGGCGGGAGAGAGAGCGTGCAGGTGCTGTGCCGGCGACAGACTGCCAGCGGGAGGATGGTGAAGATCCCGTCTCTAGCACATCACCAGAAGCAAATCTACGACGGCAGCACGAGTTCACAGTTAGGGCACGAGACGGTGGTGGTCACGACGCGGTGCCGAGGTTCCCAGGTACCCCAGCAACAGACTATACAAATCGGGCTAACGAATCCCTCTCACGATGTCAATTCGAGTGTACACCGAAGTCCCCACATACCTAACCAACAAACGAGGCATATCAGCCTGATGAATTGCACTCAAGATGTCGATTCGAGTGCGCCACATATACTCCAGCAACAAACTAGACAATATGGCTTGACTAATTCCTCTCTAGAAGACTTTAATTCTCCTCTAGCACATGAAACAGTGGTTGTGAGTACGCGGTGTAGAAGTCCCCCTCACCAACAGACTAGACGAATCGTATTCACCAATTCCACTCACGAAGGTGGTGATCATTCCCCCCTATCGCACGAAACCGTAGTCGTAAGTACGGAAAACCCGGGAAAGAGGTGTGCGTTAACGAACCCTATGGAGACGAATCAAATGGACTCGTATGTGACGCAGAGCCCGGGCAAGAGAATCGCGTCAACGAATCCTCCGGAGACGAATCCTCCGGACTCCTACGTGACGAAAGGTAGCGGCGGGGGCGACGACTTAACCTCCCTAAGCTGGCTGCACTCTTTGGATATGGTCGGCATGGTGCCCCACTTAGCGACACCCCCCACACCCCCAGCCTCCCCACAGCCGCACAACCCCCTCCTCCTCCCAACCACGCCGGCGGACAAGAAACGGAAAGTAGAGGTCCCAGAGAAAATGGAACGGATCGACTACTCCATAGACGGGAGTGCCAAGCCGCCTTACAGCTATGCGGCGCTGATCGGCATGGCCATGAAGGAGAATGAAAACAAGATGACGCTCTCAGCCATATATAAGTGGATTAAGGAGAACTTCGCCTACTATAAAACGGCCGATCCCTCCTGGCAGGTGAGTTAATTTTTTCTTTTTCGGGATCCCTTTATCCCTCATGTTTAGCCCCATTAGTTTTGAGATTTTAAAACGTCCAGCAAATAACAGGCTTTGAACTATCTCACTTAACCTTATTTACTACCACAGATCCTTCTTAAACTGCACATAATCGTCTAAATATAGCTAACAAATTAAAAAGACGGCACCGGTATAGTAGGGGTTAGCCATCTTATGTATGCATGTACAGCTCTTGGATCTCATAGGTGTATTATTCCACCTTTTAGTCGCCTTCTATGATATGCAGTAGGATAAATGGAGCATATTCTTTTCCCACACAAATATCGAGGACCCCCCCTAACCCTATACATACATACATACATACAGTACATACCGGTACAGTCGGCCTAATAAGTGATGTCTCGGCACCAAGTATGTTTTGATCAATAATTGGTATCAGCAAATATCTAAGCTTCATTTCTTCATATCGAGTGAGATATACAATCATGTTCCTACATGAGGACAGAGCAAGCCAAACGTAATGACAGCTGTGACATGACTTATTAGGCCGACTGTACATACATACCGGTACACCCTCACTCTCTCTTTCTCTCTCTACCTCACACATACACCTTCTCTCTCTCTCTCTCTCTCTCTCTCTCTCTCTCTCTCTCTCTCTCTCATCCTCTCCCTCTCTCTCTCTCTCATATACAATAGAGAGTTCCCCCACAAATTGAGCTGCTTCGCGGAATTTTACGTTTTAGCTCCAATAAATCGGCTTTGGTTTGGTTACCCTTCCTCCCACGTAAAAGAAACAGTCAATAGAAAATGTGGTCTATATGTTGGAGAGAAGATGGGAAGTCTGAGAGAGAGAGAGAGAGTGAGAAAGAGCGAGAGAGAGAGAGAGAGAGTGAGGGAAGGTGTACCGGTATGTGAAAGAGAGTAAGAGTGAGGGAACGCTGTATGTGTGTGTGTGTGTGTGTGAGAGAGATAGAGAGAGAGAGAGAGAGAGAGAGAGAGAGAGCGAGAGCGAGCGAGAGAGAAAGAGCGAGAGCGAGCGAGAGAGAAAGAGAGCGAGAGCGAGAGAGAGACAGAGGGAACCAAACGTTATGCCAGCTAAGACATGACTTATTAGCGCCACCGTACAGAAGTAATTAACCCTTTCACCACCATTACGTAATTGTCATCCTATTTTGGTTACCTACCATTAGACGATTTTCTTTAGTTTATAACCTACCTATATTACTTAAGGGGAGATGGGCGTAATTATTTTGCTATGTGAATGAGGGAGACAAAAGGCATAACTGTCTGCAGCGAGTGCCTCCCCCAGATTTCAAAGAGTGACAGGGCCGAAATCAAGGGACGTTCGAGCGTAAAAGGAACCGGCCTTCGGCCGGGAAATTTTTCTACCAAAAAATGTACAAATTTATCTTGAAAGGGGGTCAAGGGGGTGTAATTTCAAGCTTGATGGAGGTCTAGGAAACACACTAAAAACCTCCCCTTAAGTAGCCAAGAAAAAAGTTCTTAAATTATATATGACTAAATTTCACGCGAACTTTAAAATGCTTGCTCTAGTTCTCTCTCTCTCTCTCTCATTATTATTTCTATAAATGTCTAGTCTCTCTCTCTCTCTCTCTCCATCTATCTATATACTCTATTATTCCCATTAATTTCTACTCTCTCTCTCTCTCTCTCTCTCTATCTATCTACCTATATACTCTCATTATTATTTCTATAAATTTCTACTCTCTCTCTCTCTAATATTTTAACGAAGAAGTTGGTGCATGCTAACTCACGCACGCAAGCACTCTCTTCCTTTCTTCCTTTATTCATACATTCAAACATGCAAGAATACATATACACATACACACACACACAGTACACACACACATTCTCAAACACACAGGCATATTCGCACTTACATTAATTCACACAAACACACACTCACTCTCACTCTCTCTAACACACACACACACACAGTACACACACACACACACACACACACACACACACATTCACAAACACACAGGCATATTCGCACTTACATTCATCCACACAAACACACACAATCACACTGACTCTCTCTAACACACACACACACACACAGTACACACACACACACACACACACATTCACAAACACACAGGCATATTCGCACTTACATTAATTCATACAAACACACACAATCACACACTCACTCTCACTCTCTCTAACACACACACACACACAGTACACACACACACACACACACACATTCACAAACACACAGGCATATTCGCACTTACATTCATCCACACAAACACACACAATCACACTGACTCTCTCTAACACACACACACACACACAGTACACACACACACACACACACAAACACACACATTCACAAACACACAGGCATATTCGCACTTACATTCATTCACACACACACACACACACACACACACACATATATATAATTACTTACATGCATAATCTCACACATATGAAATCACATCATGTACATACCATTTCGCTAGCTATCGAAAATAAATCGTTATAAGACACCTAGCTTTAAGGGGAGATTTCCACTTGAGGGATTTTTTTCTTGACTCCTTTCTCCCTCATGTTTAGCCCCATTGTTTTTCTAATTTTAAGACGTTCGCCCCATTATTTTGACGATTTTAAGAACTTTCAACCCATTTCTGTCAATTTTAAGACCTTTCGTGCCATTTAGGTGTCGATTTTATCCTGGCGAGCGATAGCGAGCCTGTAATTTAAGAGGAACCGGCTTTCAGCCGGGAAATTTTTCTACCGAAAAATGTACAAATTTATCTTGAAAGGGGCTCAAGGGGGTGTAATCTTAAGCTTGAAGCATATCTAGGGACCAAACTAAAAACCTCCCCTTAATAAGGTATGTTGTATAAAATAGCTAATCTAAATCTACATGTGGCATTTCTCAACTTCATCCTTTTTTAGACCGATTTTCCATTTTGTTCTTCAACACACTGTCTTTCCCTCATCCTATGACTTGAACGACTTCAAGCTCGGTGTGTCCAGACATTAGACTGTACAATGAACAAACCTAATACTAATTAATATATTTCAGAACTCCATCCGACACAACCTCTCGCTGAACAAATGCTTCCTAAAGGTGGCGCGGAGTAAGGATGAGCCGGGCAAGGGTGGCTTCTGGAAGCTTGACCCGGAGTATGCGGATTCCCTCGTGGACGGCGTGTTCAAGAAAAGACGGCCGACGCGCGCCACCTTACCCCCGCCTTCCAAGACGAAGAAGACGCGCCGACTGGCCACGCAAGATCAGGTTCAACAACACTACCAACAGCTGGGGATTAAGGTCGTAGTTCAGCCGCAGAGTGCCTTCATGCCCCCGCCGACGAACAAGCCGCCACCTAGATCTACCCTATACCTTAATCACAATGGTAGGTACCGGTACTATAATGTATAGCATCCATAGGGTAGATTTCAGTAGATTTCAGTAGGGTAGATTTCAGTAGATTTCAGTAGGGTAGATTTCAGTAGATTTCAGTAGGGTAGATTTCAGTAGGGTAGATTTCAGTAGATTTCAGTAGGGTAGGCTAACTGATTTGGAACGTACCGTATTAAGGGGAGATTTCCACTTAAAGGATTTTTTTCTTGAACCCTTTCTCCCTCATGTTTAGCCCCATTGCTTTTGATATAATAAAACGTTCGCCCCATTAGTTTAGCGATTTTAAGAACTTTTACCCCATATTAAGACCTTTCGTGCCATTCAGGTGTCAATTTTATCCTGGCGAGCGATAGCGAGCCTGTAATTTAACGGAAACCGGCCTTCGGCCGGGATATTTTTCTATCGAAAAATGTACAAATTTATCTTGAAAGGGGGTCAAAGGGGAGTAATTTTAAGCTTGATGGAGGTCTAGGGAACAAACTAAATACCTCCCCTTGAAGACGATAAAGGGCTTTATCAACAAAATTCATTTTACTCGAACGTGCTGCCAACTACACCACCGGCTTGTACAGAGAACCAGCTATATTATAAGGAGTGGTCGTAGACGACACCGTAACGAAAACAAAATATCCAGACGATTCGCCCACATCCACACACATATCCTGACATGAATCTTGCTTATTGCCGATGTTGGAGCGCTCGTAAAAATAAACCTTCACATTTCATCCAACTTTAGCCTTAACCCTCTCCGACATATGACGCGATTTTGAGCCTATTGGGGATACTTTAAAGCCTTTGTTACCATCAGGGGTATTTATAAACCTTTAGTTTAGTTACTTCAACCTCTGCAGTTGTCTTTGAGTTAGCTGTGTTGAGCCTATTGGGGATACTTTAAAGCCTTTGTTACCATCAGGGGTATTTATAAACCTTTAGTTTAGTTACTTCAACCTCTGCAGTTGTCTTTGAGTTAGCTGTGTTGAGCCTATTAGGGATACTTTAAAGCCTTTGTTACCATCAGGGGTATTTATAAACCTTTAGTTTAGTTACTTCAACCTCTGCAGTTGTCTTTGAGTTAGCTGTGTTGTGCCTATTGGGGATACTTTAAAGCCTTTGTTACCATCAGGGGTATTTAGAAACCTTTAGTTTAGTTACTTCAACCTCTGCAGTTGTCTTTGAGTTAGCTGTGTTGAGCCTATTGGGGATACTTTAAAGCCTTTGTTACCATCAGGGGTATTTATAAACCTTTAGTTTAGTTACTTCAACCTCTGCAGTTGTCTGTGAGTTAGCTGTGTTGAGCCTATTGGGGATACTTTAAAGCCTTTGTTACCATCAGGGGTATTTAGAAACCTTTAGTTTAGTTACTTCAACCTCTGCAGTTATCTTTGAGTTAGCTGTATTGAGCCTATTGGGGATACTTTAAAGCCTTTGTTACCATCAGGGGTATTTAGAAACCTTTAGTTTAGTTACTTCAACCTCTGCAGTTGTCTTTGAGTTAGCTGTGGGCAGAAAACTAATTTTGGAGAGGTAATTATAAGAGTGAGAGAATAATATTTCTTATTGCTAATCTGGCAACCTCTGCGTCATAAATGCGTGAAAGGGTTAAATAGTTACTGGTATTGATAATATTACAACTTTACTTTATTTTATAGGTATCGAAGTGGAAGCCGAGACGAATGAAAACGGCAGCCACCTGAAGGACGACTTAGTGTGGTCGACCCTTCTCGGGGACGAGGTAACCGACGACAACTGGCCGTGTCAGACTCAGGAACTAGTCACCGATCTGAGTCAGACCGGTGACCCCTCTACCTACCCCACCAACCTCCCTCACCACCACCAGTACCACCACCACCAGTACCAGTATCCGCAAGTCATCACCATCACCGCCAATAACACATTCGGGACTGTCCGGCCAGGCAGCTTAGGGAGCGACAACAGCCATACACTACCATCGTTGGAGCTCAGTCCGGCATCGTTAGGCGTCGACGAGGAGCTCTTCACGAGCCCGGAGCTCTCGGAGGCCTCGAACGACGACGCAGACTCCCTCACGTCAACTTTAGAAATCAACAGCAGCACCTGGGTTAAGGCCGCGTACTCCGAGCAACTTCCGTCCATGAATACCCTGTGCAGTAGTCTAACCACACTCGCGCCCATGGAACCCGTGCACCCGATAGAACCCGGGACTTTAGAATCCGTGCACCCAATAGAACCCGGGAGCCTGGAATCCGGGCACCCGATTGAACCTGTGCACCCGATTGAACCCGTGCACCCGATTGGATCCGGAACTTTAGAACCCGCGCGCCCGATTGAACCCGGGTGCGTGGTGATACCCGCGACGGCCCCGGTACTGGTCCAGGACGCCCACGCATGTTGGGGACCCGACACGAACTGGGATGAAGCGAAAACGTTGTCCCTTCTAGACGCTAACTTAGACTTGGAGAACTTTTTTGATCTGTAGTTAATAAGTGTGCGTAGATAATTCCTTTCTAAATATGTAAATAAGTCATACCGGTAGTTACTTAAGACACTAATAATTCTATAGATACAAAAAATTCAAATTTGCAAAGGCTAAAATAGACAATAACTTTCTAGATGTGTAAATACTGCCTAGTTACTTAAGACATTTGATTATTCTAGATATATATTGTCAGTTACCAAAAGTTAATGACGATAATACCATTCGAGATTGTAAATAGAAGTGCTGAATAGAAATACAAGATAATCGAATTGAAAAACTATCTTGTCATGTACATAAGTCATAATTACTTAGGACCCTGGTACAGTACTTGACTATTCTAGATACATATAAGTCAAGTTTGCAAAGGTTAATCAAGAAAATACCATTCTAGATAAATATGTAAATAAGTGATAAGACACTTAGGAGGGAGATTTCCACTTGAGGGATATTTTTCCGGACCCCTTTCTCTCTCATGTTTAGCCCCATTGCTTTTGAGATTTTAAGACGTTCGCTCAAATAGTTTGGCGATTTTTTTAACTTTCGACCCATTTTTGTCAATTTCAAGACCTTTCGTGCCATTTACGTATCGATTTTTTCCTGGCGAGCGATAGCGAGCCTGTAATTTAAGAGGAACCGGCCTTCGGCCGGGACATTTTTCTACCGAAAAATGTACAAATTTATCTTGAAAGGGGGTCAAGGGGGTGTAATTTCAAGCTTGATGGAAGTCTAGGGAACACACTGAAAACCTCCCCTTAAGACATTAATAATTCTAGATATATCAAGTCAAGTTTGCGAACGAAGGCTTACGAAGATAATAACATTCTAGAGTGTAAATAGGAGTGCTGAATAGAAATACTAGATAAGCCGGAGTCACACCAGCCGTTTTTCGAGCAATTTTTACGGGCAATTATGGTCTGGCAGCTTCAAATATGACACTTTATCAACATTCAGCCGCCTAACATACCCTACCTTCAGTCTACTTACCGATACCAGTGCAAAAAAGTCCTTAAATATAACGAGAAAAAAATTGCTCTTGGAAAATTGACGGAAAAATTGCTCGTGTGACAGCGGCTTTATCAAATTGACAAACGCGGGAAAAACTATCTTGGCGTGTCATTTTGTTTTTCCCATGTGCGTGAGGGAGACAAAAGGCAGAACTGCCTGTATCGAGTGCCTCCCCCCAGAATTAACAGGTAAATCAACGATAGAAACTTAAGACACTAATAGTTCTAGATACAAAAAAAAAGTCCAATTTGCAAAGACAATAATTTCTAGATATGTAAATATTTCATAGTTACTTAAGGGGAGATATCCACTTGAGGGATTTTTTTCTGGACCCCTTTCTACCTCATGTTTAGCCCCATTGCGTTTGATATTTTAAGACATTCGCACCATAATTAAGAACTTTCGCCCCATTTCTGTCAATTTTAAGACCTTTCATGCAATTTGGGTGTCGATGTTTTCCTGGCGAGCGATAGCGAGCCTGTAATTTAAGAGGAACCGGCCTTCGGCCGGGAAATTTTTCTACCGAAAAATGTACAAATTTATCTTGAAAGGGACTCATGGGGGTGTAATTTTAAGCTTGATGGTGGTCTAGGGAACAAACTAAATACCTCCCCTTAAGACACTAATAATTCTACATATTTATATAAAGTCAAGTTTGCACCAATATTCTCGCTATGTAAATAAATGATAGATACTTAAGAAGGGGAGATATCGACTTGAGGGATTTTTTTTCTGGACCCCTTTCTCCCTGATGTTTAGCCCCATTGCTTTTGAGATTGTAAGACGGTCGCCCCATTAGTTTGGCGATTTTAAAACATTTCGCCCCATTTCTGTCAATTTTAAGACCTTTCGTGCCATTTAGGTGTCGATTTTTCCTGGCGAGCGAGAGCGAGCCTGTAATTTAAGAGGAACCGGCCTTCGGCCTAGACATTTTTCTACCGAAAAATGTACAAATTTATCTTGAAAGGGGGTCGTCTAGGGGGTGTAATTTTAAGCTTGATGGAGGTCTAGGGAGGAAACTAAACACCTCCCCTTAAGAAACTAATAATTATAGACAGAAAAAGTCAACATTGCAATAGACAATAACTTTCTAGATATGTAATTAAGTGATAGTTACCGGTACTGAAGATAAGACAGTCACACGAGCCCTTTTTTTCGAGCAATTTTTACGGGCAATTATGGTCTGGAAGCTTCAAAAATGACCGTTGATCAGAATTCGACCGCCTAACATACTCTACCTTCAGTCTAGTTACCGATACCAGTGCAAAAAAGTCCGTAAATTATAACTTGCTCGTAGAAAATTGACGGAAAAGGCGCTCGTGTGACAGTGACTGGCTTTAGTCAACTATCGGTATTCTTGATCTTCAAATTCAAGGGAAATTGAGGAAAAATGATCTTGACATGTACCATATAAGTCAATTACTTAAGGGGAGGTTTTTAGTTGATTCCCTAGACCTCCATCAAGCTTAAAATTACTCCCCCTTGACCCCCTTTCAAGATAAATTTGTAAATTTGTCGGTAGAAAAATTTCCCGGCCAAAGGCCGGTTCCCCTTAAATTACAGGCTCGCTTTCGCTCGCCAGGAAAAAATCGACACCTAAATGGCACGAATGGTCTTAAAATTGACAGAAATGGGGCGAGGGTTCTTAAAATCGCCAAACTAATGGGGCAAGCGTCTTTAAATCTCACAAGCAATGGGGCTAAACATGAGGGAGAAAGAGGTTCAGAAAAAAATCCTTCAGGTGGAAATCTCCCCTTAACGTTAAAGAAGTGTAAATAAGTCATATTAACTTAAGGGGAGGTATTTACTTTGGTCCCTAGACCTCCATCAAGTTAAAATTACACCCCCTTGAGTCCCTTTCAAGATAAATTTGTACATTTTTCGATAGAAAAATTTCCCGGCCGAAGGCCGGTTCCTCTTAAATTACAGGCTCGCTATCGCTCGCCAGAATAAAATCGACACCTGAATGGCACGAAAGGTCTTAATATGGGGTGAAAGCTCTTAAAATCGCTAAACTAATGGGGCGAACGTTTTATAATATCAAAAGCAATGTGGCTAAACATGAGGGAGAAAGGGGTCAAGAAAAAAGTCCCTCAAGTGGAGATCTCCCCTTAACCCTTTCAAGCTCCAATACGCGTTTCTGTTCTGTTTTCTGGCTACTATTACACGATTTTATTCAGATTAGTAACGATATATGAAAGTCAAAGGGTTGATTGAGATAGTATTTACCCTTTTAATACCCACAGATACTTCCTAAGCTGCATAAAATCGTCTAATGATGGCCAAAATAAACTGCTAAAACGCGTCAGAGCTTCAAGGGGTTAAATATCATTTGTGAAGCATACATACACGGTACAGTTAGGCCGACTGTACTGCTGTATTAATGTCTGTCAGATGTTGAATAGGGTGGGTAAGCGTAGGAACATGTTTGTATATTTCACTCGATATGAAGAAATGAAGCTTAGATATTGCTGATACCAATTATTAATGTCTGTCAGATGTTGAATAGGGTGGGTAAGCGTAGGAACATGTTTGTATATTTCACTCGATATGAAGAAATGAAGCTTAGATATTGCTAATACCAATTATTAATGTCTGTCAGATGTTGAATAGGGTGGGTAAGCGTAGGAACATGTTTGTATATTTCACTCGATATGAAGAAATGAAGCTTAGATATTGCTAATACCAATTATTAATGTCTGTCAGATGTTGAATAGGGTGGGTAAGCGTAGGAACATGTTTGTATATTTCACTCGATATGAAGAAATGAAGCTTAGATATTGCTAATACCAATTATTAATGTCTGTCAGATGTTGAATAGGGTGGGTAAGCGTAGGAACATGTTTGTATATTTCACTCGATATGAAGAAATGAAGCTTAGATATTCCTGATACCAATTATTAATGTCTGTCAGATGTTGAATAGGGTGGGTAAGTGTAGGAACATGTTTGTATATTTCACTCGCTATGAAGAAATGAAGCTTAGATATTGCTGATACCAATTATTGATCAAAACATACTTGGTGCCGAGACGTGACTTATTAGCGCGACTGTACCCTAGTTAAGTCTATAGATCTAAATTATAAACGATACAAAAATACATAATCTCGTCTATTATAAGGTCTCTAATGTCACTCAATCATTAAGGGGAGGTATTTAGTTTGTTCCCTAGACCTCCATCAAGCTTAAAATTACACCCCCTTGAGTCCCTTTCAAGATATATTTGTACATTTTTCGGTAGAAAAATTTCCCGGCCGAAGGCCGGTTGCTCTTAAATTACAGGCTCGCTATCGCTCGCCAGGATAAAATTGACACCTGAATGGCAGGAAAGATCTTAATATGGGGTGAAAGTTCTTAAAATCGCTAAACTAATGGGGCGAACGTTTTATAATATCAAAAGCAATGGGGCTAAACATGAGGGAGAAAGGGGTCAAGAAAAAATTCCTCAAGTGGAGATCTCCCATTTTAATGCAATATATATGTAATTTATCCTTCCACACACACTCACGAGGAGTCCTGAATTCCCAGTGCCATAGTATTATTTATTTGGTGTGGGTTCGAATCCTGGTCAGACATTATCACTAAATACTGCATGACAAATGACAATAATAATACTATGCCTCAGTTCTGTGTTAAATAAGATTAAGGGGAGGTTTTTAGTGTGTTTCCTAGACCTCCATCAAGCTTGAAATTACACCCCCTTGACCCCCTTTCAAGATAAATGTGTACATTTTTCGGTAGACAAATGTCCCGGCCCAAGGCCGGTTCCTCATAAATTACAGGCTCGCTATCGCTCGCCAGGAAAAAATCGACACCTAAATGGGACGAAAGGTCTTAAAAGTGACATAAATGGGGTGAAACTTCTTAAAATCGCCAAACTAATGGGGCGAACGTCTTAAAATTTCAAAAGCAATGGGGTTAAACATGAGGGAGAAAGGGGGCAAAGAAAACAAATCCCTCAAGTGGAAATCTCCCCTTAACCCTTCTGTACCGGCGACGTCTTTTGCATTATATGCTGGCAACAAGACGATATTAGTCAGTTTAGGAAGGACCTCTAGCCATTATAAGCCTTCGAACTCTCTCAACCGACCCTTTAACCCTCTCAGACATATGACGCAATTTTGAGCCAATTAGGGATACTTTAAAGCCTTTGTTACCATCAGGGGTATTTATAAACCTTTAGTTTAGTTACTTCAACCTCTTCAGTTGTCTTTGAGTTAGCTGTGTTGAGCCTATTGGGGATACTTTAAAGCCTTTGTTACCATCAGGGGTATTTATAAACCTTTAGTTTAGTTACGGTACTTCAACCTCTGCAGTTGTCTTTGAGTTAGCTGTGTTGAGCCTATTGGGGATACTTTAAAGCCTTTGTTACCATCAGGGGTATTTAGAAACCTTTAGTTTAGTTACTTCAACCTCTGCAGTTGTCTTTGAGTTAGCTGTGTTGAGCCTATTGGGGATACTTTAAAGCCTTTGTTACCATCAGGGGTATTTATAAACCTTTAGTTTAGTTACTTCAACCTCTGCAGTTGTCTTTGAGTTAGCTGTGTTGAGCCTATTGGGGATACTTTAAAGCCTTTGTTACCATCAGGGGTATTTATAAACCTTTAGTTTAGTTACTTCAACCTCTGCAGTTGTCTTTGAGTTAGCTGTGTTGAGCCTATTGGGGATACTTTAAAGCCTTTATTACCATCAGGGGTATTTAGAAACCTTTAGTTTAGTTACTTCAACCTCTGCAGTTGTCTTTGAGTTAGCTGTGTTGAGCCTATTGGGATACTTTAAAGCCTTTGTTACCATCAGGGGTATTTAGAAACCTTTAGTTTAGTTACTTCAACCTCTGCAGTTGTCTTTGAGTTAGCTGTGTTGAGCCTATTGGGGATACTTTAAAGCCTTTATTACCATCAGGGGTATTTAGAAACCTTTTGTTTAGTTACTTCAACCTCTGCAGTTGTCTTTGAGTTAGCTGTGTTGAGCCTATTGGGGATACTTTAAAGCCTTTGTTACCATCAGGGGTATTTAGAAACCTTTAGTTTAGTTACTTCAACCTCTGCAGTTGTCTTTGAGTTAGCTGTGTTGAGCCTATTGGGGATACTTTAAAGCCTTTGTTACCATCAGGGGTATTTAGAAACCTTTAGTTTAGTTACTTCAACCTCTGCAGTTGTCTTTGAGTTAGCTGTGTTGAGCCTATTGGGGATACTTTAAAGCCTTTATTACCATCAGGGGTATTTAGAAACCTTTAGTTTAGTTACTTCAACCTCTGCAGTTGTCTTTGAGTTAGCTGTGTTGAGCCTATTGGGGATACTTTAAAGCCTTTGTTACCATCAGGGGTATTTATAAACCTTTAGTTTAGTTACTTCAACCTCTGCAGTTGTCTTTGAGTTAGCTGTGTTGAGCCTATTGGGGATACTTTAAAGCCTTTGTTACCATCAGGGGTATTTAGAAACCTCTAGTTTAGTTACTTCAACCTCTGCAGTTGTCTGTGAGTTAGCTGTGGGCAGAAAACTAATTTTGGAGAAAGGGTAATTATAAGAGTGAGAGAACTCTATTTCTTAGTGCTAATCTGGCAAACCTCAGCGTCATATGAGTCTGAAGGGGTTATACCACCACCGATCCTTCCTAAGCTGCATAAAATCATCTCAATCAATACAATACACACCTGACGTCGCCGGTACAGGAGAACATGTAATATATATAGGCCAATCACTGCGTACCTATATTTGTTGTTGTGAGCTAAGGAGGGGGTTGGGGGTGACCTGCTTTTTGTTATTTCTGTCCTTTTCTCTCTCCCTCTGGCTTGTATCCATTCGGCCCCATTCAGCCAACTATTGTAAGACGTTTATCCCCATCTAGGGGTCGATTTCTTCCTGGCGAGCGATAGCGAGCCAGCATTATATGAAGAAATCCGGCTTCGCCGGAGACATTTTTCTATCGAAAAATGTACAAATTTAGCCTGCAGGTCAAACAAAAATAAAAAATATGCTGGCTCGCTATCGCTCACCAGTAAAAAATGTACACCTGGATGGGGATAAACGTCTTAAAACAGTAGGCTGAATGGGGCCAAATGGATACTAGCCAGAGAAAGATAGAAAAGGACAGAACCAAAACAGGTCACACCCCTCCCCCCCCCTAAAGCGACGACGCCCTACCCTGCCATCCGTCCAGTGTGAATGGGTATATACCCCGGGAGCCACCATACATACAAACTCCTAAGTGTCACACCACCAGATTAATCGTCGGAATGTATCGGAGTCTGGTATCGAAGTCAACAATGTAGGCCTATATTGATACCGGTACTAATATCCTTATGGGGAGGTTTTTAGTTAGTTCCCTAGACCTCCATCAAGCTTAACATTACACCCCCTTGAGTCCCTTTCAAGATAAATTTGTACATTTTTCGGTAGAAAAATTCCTCTTAAATTACAGGCTCGCTATCGCTCGCCAAGATAAAATCGACACCTGAATTGCACGAAAGGTCTTAATATGGGGTGAAAGTTCTTAAAATCCCTAAACTAATGGGGCAAACGTTTTATAATATCAAAAGCAATGGGGCTAAACATGAGGGAGAAAGGGGTCAAGAAAAAAATCCCTCAAGTGAAGATCTCCCCTTAGTGTCATGGTCGGTAGTGCACCTGACTGATGATGGAAGGGTCAGGGGTTGGATCCCACACCGTACCATTGGTAGACATCAATAGTTTGGACACTGAGGTCTAGTGATTCATGAGGGTGTGCACCAACTTAACCCTCTCACGTTCTTGAAGCAATTTTGAGCCTATTGGGGATACTTTAAAGCCTTTGTTTCCATCAGGGGTATTTAGAAACCTTTAGTTTAGTTACTTCAACCTCTGCAGTTGTCTTTGAGTTAGCTGTGTTGAGCCTATTGGGGATACTTTAAAGTCTTTGTTACCATCAGAGGTATTTAGAAACCTTTAGTTTAGTTACTTCAACCTCTGCAGTTGTCTTTGAGTTAGCTGTGTTGAGCCTATTGGGTATACTTTAAAGTCTTTGTTACCATCAGGGGTATTTAGAAACCTTTAGTTTAGTTACTTCAACCTCTGCAGTTGTCTTTGAGTTAGCTGTGTTGAGCCTATTGGGGATACTTTAAAGCTTTTGTTACCATCAGGGGTATTTAGAAACCTTTAGTTTAGTTACTTCAACCTCTGCAGTTGTCTTTGAGTTAGCTGTGTTGAGCCTATTGGGGATACTTTAAAGCCTTTGTTACCATCAGGGGTATTTAGAAACCTTTAGTTTAGTTACTTCAACCTCTGCAGTTGTCTTTGAGTTAGCTGTGGGCAGAAAACGAATTTTGAAGAGGTAATTATAAGAGTGAGAGAACTCTATTTATTATTGCTAATCTGGTAACCTCTGCGTCATAAATGCGTGAAAGGGTTAAAAACTACATCATCATCATCAACGAGCACCAGACCTCCATACCATTCCTTCCAAAAATCTGTTAATGTGACACCGGTTTTAAAGGACCTGGGGTATGTATGTATGTATGTATGTACGGCATGTATGTAAGTACGTGTGTTAGGAGTTTGTGCGTGCGTTTGATTGCCAGCATAGATCTAGCCTTATTCCAATGCTACCCTACCCTACCTATCCTATCCTACCTACCTATCATATCTATCCTATCCTACCTATCTATCCTATCCTATCCTACCTACCTATCCTATGCTACCTACCTATCCTACCTACCTATCCTACCTACCTATCATATCTATCCTATCCTACCTATCCTATCCTACCTATTCTACCTATCCTACCCTACCTATCCTATCCTACCTATTCTACCTATCCTATCCTACCCTACCTATCCTACCTACCTATCCTATCCTACCTACCTACCTATCCTATCCTGCCTATCCTACCTATTCTACCTATCCTATCCTACCTACCTATCCTACCCTACCTATCCTATCCTATCTATCCTATCCTATCCTATCCTATCCTATCCTACCTATAGACCCTATCACGTATTCCTGACTCATAGGGGGTGACCTGCTTTTTGTTATTTCTCTCCTTTTCTCTCTTGCTCTGGCTTGTATCCATTCGGCCCCATTCAGCCAACTATTTTAAGACGTTTATCCCCATGTAGGTGTGGATTTCTTCCTGGCGAGCGATAGCGAGCCAGCATTATATGAAGAAATCCGGCTTCGCCGGAGAAATTTTTCTATCGAAAAATTTACAAATTTAGCCTGCTGTCAAACAAAAATAAAAAATATGCTGGCTCGCTATCGCTCACCAGTAAAAAATTGACACCTAGATGGGGATAAACGTCTTAAAACAGTAGGCTGAATGGGGCCAAATGGATACAAGCCAGAGAAAGATAGAAAAGGACAGAACCAAAACAGGTCACACCCCTTAAGTTGGTGGGATAAAATTGCTGATATCAACAAATTAAATACGGCTCAGGTTGTTGACATAATTACACATCGTTATTGGTGACATTTTACGACACATGTAGCCCTGGATTAAATAAAGGGAAATTGACCGTAATAATGTTAAGTCATACAGGAAGAGTTGAGAGAGAGAGAGAGAGAGAGAGAGAGAGAGAGAGAGAGAGAGAGAGAGAGAGAGAGAGAGAGAGAGAGAGAGAGAGAGAGAGAGAGAGAGAGAGAGAGAGAGAGAGAGAGAGAGAGAGAGAGAGAGAGAGAGAGAGAGAGAGAGAGAGAGAGTACAAAAGAGTACAAAGGAAATCAAGCAACAACAGGTCTAGTGACCCTTCTAGGCTGCTTGTCCTCCAAAACACTGAGGATCAAGTGTCCAAACAGTGGTTTAGAGTGGGAGAGAGAGAGAGGTATGAATCGTATCACTGTATATGAAAACGCACAATAATAATAATAATAATAATAATAATAATAATAAGATGCACAGGTATGTAGGAAGTGGCACAGTATTTTGATATGAGAATGAAAAACACATATAATTTATAACCTCCCATTTTCTATAATGCACGGTTTTCTATATTCCTTGCAATGATCTCAAGTTTCTTTATATTATTAAGTAATGTAATATATATATATATATATATATATATATATATATATATATATATATATATATATATATATATATATATATATATGAGCTACTAAATATTTATATATATTATATATATATATTATATATATCTATATATATATATATATATATATATATATATATATATATATATATATATATATATATATATATATATATATGAGCTACTAAATATTTATATACGCCTACTCCCAGCCGGACTCGAACCCTCACTTGGACCCAAGATCATGTTTAGCTCAGGTTATGAAAAATATTAAGGGGAGGTATTTAATTACACCCCCTTGAGTCCTCCCTTTCAAGATAAATTTGTACATTTTTCGGTAGAAAAATGTCCGGCCGAAGGCCGATTCCTCTTAAATTACAAATCCTGACTGTCGGGGGTTCGAGTCCGGTTGGAAGTATATATATAATTATGAGTACCGGTAGTTGTAAAGATGTTCAGAATAAAAAAGATAAATTGTATCATTGAACTGAAAGAGTGGAATTGCCTTGTTCTACAACTAACTTTTGCCAATCACTATAAACATGTAAATACAACCATTATATATCACCATGTTCTGTAAATAAAAGTTCACCAATTATTAAGTGTTCATTATCCACCATAGAACAATAGTTAACTTTAAGGGGAGGTTTCTAGTTTGTTTCCTACTCCTCCAGCAATCTTAAAATTTCACCTCCTTGACCCCCTTTCAAGATAAATTTGTACATTTTTCGGTAGAAAAATGTCCCGGCCGAAGGCCGATTACTCTTAAATTACAGGCTCGCTATCGCTCGCCAGGATAAAATCGACACCTAAATGGCACGAAAAGTCTTAAAATTGACAGAATGGGGGGGGAAATTCTTTAAAATCACCAAACTAATGGGGCAAACGTCTTAAAATCTCAAAAGCAATGGGGCTAGACATGAGGGAGAAAGGGGTCAAGAAAAAAGTCCCTCAAGTGGAAATCTCCCCTTAAGTAATGCATGGACGATAATGAAGGGAATCATATAGTACCGTATATATATATATATATATATATATATATATATATATATATATTTTTTTTTTTTTTTTTTTTTTTTTTTTGTCCCTGTTCAGGCTCTGTCTCGAGTCGGCCGCCCCCAGCTATGGGGTATGTGCCTGAGTATATACATAAATAATTATATATATATATATATATATATATATATATATATATATATATATATATATATATATATACATATATATATATATATATACAGTATACCGGTATTATTAATCATACACTGTGGTTATGTGGTCAACTAGCGCCCTGGAGTGTACTAATGGCATTGTATTATTTAAAACGAAATCAGGAAATAGTATTTACCTTTTTTCAGCCGTGAGACGACCTTTTTTTGACGCCTGAACTGCGATGTGCATTTTCACCACCCGATGATTCCCAGGCTTCGAAGGTAGGATCCTAATGTTAGGGTATTTTCTTTATAAACCGATAGCGCACACACACATTTTAAGGTATTTTAACAAACTATGCGGTAATTCTAAGGTATTTTCTTTATACATCGATCACGGACACTTATCTCAAGTTATTATTTTTTTTTTTTCCTCAGTAACCGTCGATTACACTGATATTTTAAGGTATTTTCCTCTGCAACCGAACACTCAGTAAATTCTAAGGTATTTTCTGTGTCCAACAATAATTTCATCAAGATAATCTTAACCCTTTCACGCATATGGTGCGATGTTGAACCTATTGGGGATACTTTAAAGCCTTTGTTACCATCAGGGGTATTTATAAACCTTTAGTTTAGTTACTTCAACCTCTGCAGTTTGTCTTTGAGTTAGCTGTGGGCAGAAAACTAATTTTGGAGGGGTAATTATAAGAGTGAGAGAACTCTATTTCTTATTGCTAATCTGGCAACCTCTGCGTCATATGAGTGTGAAAGGGTTAATAAACACTTACACCGCATACCGGGTACTAGAGTTTCTTTCACTGTCCAAAAAATAACTTGTGAGTTTCTTTCACTGTCCATAAAATAACTTGAGCCGGTATCACACGAGCGCTTTTTCCCTCAACATTTATCCTTAACACTGGTCTGGCAGCTTATGAGGTCAACATTTACAATACTCCGGTTCCCTAAATTCATCAATCATCAGTCTAGTTTCCGATACCAGTGCAAACTATTCGAGAAATGTTGCCAGAAAAATTTTGATCATCGAATGTTGACTATAAAAGCTCTCGTGTGATACCGGCTTAAGAATGTTGTCGGCAAGCAAAGATCCCATATCAGTTTCCCAGTTTCTCAGTTTCTCAGTTTCTCAGTTTCTCAGTTTCCCAGTTTCTCAGTTTCCCAGTTTCCCAGTTTCTCAGTTTCCCAGTTTCTCAGTTTCCCAGTTTCTCAGTTTCCCAGTTTCTCAGTTTCTCAGTTTCCCAGTTTCCCAGTTTCCCAGTTTCCCAGTTTCTCAGTTTTCCAGTTTCTCAGTTTCTCAGTTTCTCAGTTTCCCAGTTTCTCAGTTTCTCAGTTTCCCAGTTTCTCAGTTTCTCAGTTTCCCAGTTTCTCAGTTTCTCAGTTTCCCAGTTTCTCAGTTTCTCAGTTTCCCAGTTTCTCAGTTTCTCAGTTTTCCAGTTTCTCAGTTTCTCAGTTTCCCAGTTTCTCAGTTTCTCAGTTTCTCAGTTTCTCAGTTTCCCAGTTTCTCAGTTTCCCAGTTTCTCAGTTTCCCAGTTTCTCAGTTTCTCAGTTTCCCAGTTTCTCAGTTTCTCAGTTTCTCAGTTTCTCAGTTTCCCAGTTTCTCAGTTTCCCAGTTTCTCAGTTTCCCAGTTTCTCAGTTTCTCAGTTTCTCAGTTTCTCAGTTTCTCAGTTTCTCAGTTTTCCAGTTTCTCAGTTTCCCAGTTTCCCAGTTTCTCAGTTTCTCAGTTTCTCAGTTTCTCAGTTTTCCAGTTTCTCAGTTTCCCAGTTTCCCAGTTTCTCAGTTTTCCAGTTTCTGTGTCCCAGTTTCCCAGTTTCTCAGTTTCTCAGTTTCCCAGTTTCTGAGGAGGTATTGCCGCCATGTTCTTAATTGGCTGTGTTATTGTTCACTTCGTCTTTGCTTTAGTCAATCTGAAATTACAAAAATAACAAGATTAGGGTCTGGATATCAAAAGTGCATGCAGTAGCGTCGACGTCTTGTATAGTTGCTTTCGGGCAAAAATGACAGAGAAATGGGGCCAAAAATCTTGATATCGCCAAACTAATGGGGCGGACATCATAAAATCTCAAAATGAATGGGGCTAAACAAAAGGGAGAAGGGGTCCAGGAAAACAATAAACCTCCCCTTAACCCCTTTAGTTCCGGTGACGTCATTTTAACTTTATCCTGGCAACAAATAGATGATTATAATTCAGTTTAAAAAGGACCTCCAACCATTAACAAACTTCGAACTATGTCACTTAATCCTTTTACCACCACAGAGCCTTCTTAAGGGGAGATTTCCACTGGAGGGATTTTTTTCTTTACCCTTCTCCCTCCATTTTGTTTGACGATTTACTGTCACCTTTATGTTTCTTTTAAGACTTTGCTGCATTTAGTTCGCCCCATTTTTTTGACGATAGCGAGCTGTAATAAACTGTTCCCTTTATTTAATGTCTAATTCCTGGCAAAATGTACAAAAATTAATAAGAAGAAGGGATGGGGCGTTTAATTTCTTTTTTATCTGTACAAGCTTGATGGAGGTCTAGGGAACAAACTAAAAAACTCCCCTTAAGCTGCACAAAATCGTCTATATATGGCTAGAATATAACTAAAAAAAGACATCGCCAGAAGGGGTTAAGGGTATAAGCCTGTGTTGCGGGTAGACCTGTACATATATATCAATAAAGTAGACGTGCCGTTTTGCCCAAAATCAAAACGGCATACCCAACTCTGCGATGGGTTACCATCATCACTACTATAATAATAAGCCCAAATCAGGCCATAATAAGCCCAAATGGTGGAATAAAGATATTTCAAACTGTCTGCTTGCTAAAAAATTTGCTAATGATAGATTAAAATCCTCACAAAATGACGAAGAACGGCTGAAATTTGTAGAGCTACGACGCAAAGCCAAAAAGTTAATTAAGCAAAGTAAAAAGACCTTAGAGTTACATATTGCGAATCAAAGTAAAACAAACCCGAAAGAATTCTATAGTTATATCAGAAAGAAAAAAGTCGTTACTTCAACTGTTGGACCGTTAGTCGATGAAAATGGAGAATACACCAAAGACGAAGAACAAATGAGTAATGCCCTCAATACCTTCTTTGCATCAGTTTTTACAACAGAAGACCTCAGTGATATCCCTACACCATCGCCGATTCAGATTGATAATTCAGATGTTCTAAGCAATATCACCGTTACAGAGAGAGAAGTATTGAATTGTTTAGATAAACTCAAGGTAAATAAAACGCCTGGACCTGATACAATCTCGCCTAGAGTTCTAAAGGAAGCTAAGGATGAGCTCTCTAAACCACTGACATTACTATTCAATAAATCCTTGCAGTCTGGAACTATGCCCGATCAGTGGAAGCTAGCCAACGTAACACCGATATTCAAAAAAGGCAGCAAATCCCTACCCAGTAACTATCGTCCAATTAGCTTAACCTCAGTTGTATGTAAAATGCTAGAAACGGTCATACGAGACAGACTCGTAAATCACTTAGAGGAAAATAACATACTTAAAGATACTCAACACGGCTTTCGGAAAAAACGTTCCTGTTTAACAAACCTCTTAGACTTCTTCCACGATATCCTCAACCTCTACGATGAGAGTAAAGCTGTAGATATTATATACCTTGATTTTCAAAAGGCCTTTGACAAAGTTCCCCACAAACGTTTACTGCTAAAACTAAAAGCGCATGGAATACAAGACGGTGTGTTGAAATGGATAGAAAATTGGCTCAGCGACAGAAAGCAAAGAGTAGTCATAAACGGTAAGGCATCAAAATGGACCAATGTAAGTAGCGGGGTACCCCAGGGATCGGTACTAGGACCAATTCTCTTTCTAATTTACATCAACGACATAGATGAGGGTCTCACCTGTACAATCTCAAAATTTGCTGACGATACAAAAATTGCAAATAGCGTACTCTCAAAAGAACAAGTTGACGATATGCAACACAATCTAGATAAATTGTCATGTTGGGCCCAAATTTGGCAAATGAGTTTCAATGCGGATAAATGTAAAGTACTACATATCGGATACCTAAATGAGAAAGCAAACTATTCGATGAATGGCACTCAGCTTAAGAATGTAAACAGAGAAACCGATCTGGGAGTAACAATATCGAGTAACCTAAAACCGAGTCAACAATGTTCAGAAGTTGTTAAGAAGGCAAACAAAATAATTGGCTTTATAGGCAGGTCATTTGAGCATAAATCCAAAGAAGTTATCCTAACCCTTTACAATTCATTAGTCCGCCCTCTTCTGGAATACTGCGTTCAATCCTGGTGCCCTTATTACCAAAAAGATATAAACAAGCTAGAACGAGTTCAACGTAGAGTTACCAAAATTATACCTAGCCTAAAGAACAAACCATACGAAGAGCGTCTTAGAGAATTAAATCTATTTCCCTTAACCCAGCGCAGATTAAGAGGTGACTTAATTCAAGTGTTCAAAATCATCAAAGGCATCGACAATATGAACTGTAGTAAGTACTTCACTATCGACCAATCTAATTACACGCGGGGAAACGGTTGCAAAATTATTGGTAAATCTTTTAACTCACACGAATCTAAGAATTTCTTCTTCAATCGAGTTGTCAACTTGTGGAATGGGCTTCCCCGAAACGTTATAGACTGCATCACCGTTGATTCATTTAAACTCCGCCTAGACAAATATCTCGCATCAAACCCGCGACTGACTGCGTTTGTAAATGAATAACTTTATTTTATCCCCCCCTCAGTTACTAACCCATCTGTCCCCTACTAACTTCCTATTCCTGCCACGGACATTAGTTCCAGGGCAGTAATTCCCTTTCCAATGTTCCCTTACCCACTCTAAACCACTGTTTGGACACTTGATCCTCAGTGTTTTGGAGGACAAGCAACCTAGAAGGGTCACTAGATCTGTTGTTGCTTGATTTCCTTTGTACTCCTTTGTACTTTGTACTAATACCATCATCAATCACAATCACCATCATCACTACTACTGCCATCATCACACCACAATCATCACGACTACTGTCATCATCACCATTACTATGATCATCATCACTACTACTCTCACCATCATCACTACTACTGTCATCATCACTACAACTTTCACCATAATCACTACTACTCACCATCATCACTAATACTGTCACCATCATCACTACTGTCATCATTATCACTACAACTATCATCAATGCTTGTCACCATCAGCACTACCATTATGACCATCATCACTACTACTAGTACAGTCACCATCATATCTACTACTGTCATCATCAATCACACCACCATCATCATCACTGCTGTCATCATCACTACAACTACAACCATCATCACTACAATTACCATCATCCCCACTATCACTTCTAATGTCAACTATACGAACTTAACCTAACTTAACCCGACAAATACGGGGCAAGTTGTTTTCAGTCCCAGATCGATGGCGTTCTATATTTTGGATCTAAATTCATAAGTATTGCACAAATTCAAAAAATCTGTTTTGACTGATGTTCGCATTCACCCAACAAATGTTTGTGTAAAATTTGGTGAAAATCCGTCCAACCATCTAGGAGGAGTTTGGAGACAGACGGACGACGACGACGACAGACATTTTTTTCGGGTGGTACCCACTATACGGGGGGGCAACTGATTTATCGATACTAAATGGAAAAATGTGAATATATCATGTCTCTGCGTCGTCGTATTAATAAGTAACACCCCGTTCTTAACATTAATCATCAATTACAAACCCCAATGTACTTGAATAAACTAATGAAAGCAAATGGTCCTCCCGGGATTCCAACTCTGGAATCCCGGGACACCACACCCGTTAAAGCCGTTAGGGTAATGACAAAATATGGTTTTCGGTGGGGCATGTCTCAATATTGCTATATAATGGGTAAAATGCATTTGCAAAAGGAAAATTAGGTATTAGTTTATGACCAACCAGTTACGGGCCCCATCGATGATTATTATTGTGTTATCACTTTCATGAACTATACTTTGTTGGTGTACATGTAATTACCGTCGCAAAATCACTATATAAGTGAAATACGAGAAACTGTTGGATTGTTCACCCATAACACAGGGAACGTGAGCTGGGTTTAGACCGTCGTGCACCCATAAACAGGGAACGTGAACTGGGTTTAGACCGTCGTGCACCCATAAACAGGGAACATGAGCTGGGTTTAGACCGGCAGCGAGACAGGTTAGTTTTCGGTTAAGTTAAGTTAGGTTAGGCTAATGTTGAAAATACTAAAATGCGACAGTCCTGGTATTAAACAACACTGCATATCAAATAAAAAATAAAAAAACAACAAAAAATTATCTGAAAATCTCGTAACTGGTTGGTGATAAACTTTTACCGAAAATTACCTTGAAATACACTAATCAATGAAGGAACTGAAGAGAAAAGAGATTATAATACAAAAAACACATACGTGACCTAAAATGCATATTGACCGACGATTTTGTTCAGTTTAAGGATCTGTGATGTCAAAAAGTGTTAAGTAGGTAAGATCCTATGTAGCGGGAGGAACTGTTTTTCAGATGCCTATTTACTAAGAATCATTGAACAATATAATATAACCTAGCCTAACCAAAACCTAATATAACCTAGTATATTAGTGGACTATTTATGAAAGTAAAATGTAAACATTACCAAATTATTGAGATAAGGTCTACCCGCTACACAGGATTATACCCGTCTTATCTATTTAGACTTTAGTATTGTATATGCAAAGATGAAATTGTGGTTTATCTATCAATCTATTCTATCTATCTATATGCTCAGGCCCAATCCCCATTTTGGGGGTAGCCGACTAAAAAAAAAAAAAAAAAAAAAATCTGGTTTATAGTTCCAATGATATCTTTGGAAGTGATAAAATAGCCCAACACAATGTTACTTCACGTCAATTGTTTTTTATGTACCGGTACTTATCTTATTCATTCAAGTCTTTAAGGGGAGGTGTTTAGTTTCCTCCCTAAACTTTCATCAAGCTTAAAATTACACTCCCTAGACCCCCTTTCAAGATAAATTTGCAAATTTTTCGGTAGAAAAATGTTCAGGCCGAAGGCCGGTTCCTCTTAAATTACTCGCTAGGAAAAAATCGACACGTGAATGACAGGAAAGGTCTTAAAATTGACAGAAATGGGTCGAATGTTCTTAAAATCGTCAAAATAATGGGGGCGAACGTCTTAAAATTAGAAAAGCAATGGGGCTAAAGATGAGAGAGAAAGGAGTCAAGAAAAAAATCCCTCAAGTGGAAATCTCCCCTTAAACCAAATTGCTCCGGGTTGACACATAATAGCCTACTGTCTTCGTAGCGCAATGGATAAATGCACTAAATTTCGGTGTGAGCATCCTAGGTTCGAATCCCTGGACCCAGATTCACTAACGGTCGTAGCGTGCGATGTCGTACAGCAACCTACGATCGTTCCTAAGGGAGTGCGGAAGGTGTATTCGCGGAAGGTGTATTCGCGGAAGGTGTATTCACGAACGCATCGTTGAGCTCCCTTTCGGCTCCCTTTCGGTTATTCTCACCGAGGCTTCTCTTGACCAATCAGGCGCTTGGCCTTTGTAAATAAACAATGTCACCCACATGACCGAAGCGCCAAGAAGAACCTAATATACTTTAATTTATGAGCTTGTCATTGTTTAGCATGGCTAATTCGATCCACCACAGCCAGCAGGAAGAAGAATAGAGTATCTTGTGAATTGATGATAAGAAATTAGCCTAGCTAGGCTACAGGGAAGCCTGTTAGTGGCCCAAGTTAAAGGATTTTCGACGGATTGATCATTGATAATCATATGTTAGGCTAGTTGGGAGTGTATTATTTATACCTTAACCACAGTATATTGTTCTACTTTACCATGTCTACACCTAGACAGGGCGAGCCAAACCAAAAATGGCAGACTTTACTATGTCTGCCTACACAGGCAGTTCTAGCCAAGACAAAATGCCAGACTTAGCCTAGGCCTAATTTTTCAAAATAGGCCTAGGGTAATTGTTTTGTATTCACAACACCTCAAGGCCTATCTACCTTTTCAAAATAGGCCTAGCATAGGCCTCCTCAATCTATTATCCAACAGTTGGCCATGGGAAATAATGATAGGTTGAGGGGGGGCTTTGTCCCCCTCACCTCCCATGACTTATTGCCATCATCAAATATATTACCAGTATGGGACTAATAACAGCTAGTTAACAAGGAGGACGGTACGCCTGCAAACACCATCTTTACCTGCTAGGCTTCTACTTTACCATGCTTAGGCTACACCAAGCTAGGCATTGCTAGCCTAACCAAAACACCATACATAGGCCTAACTTTTCTAGCCTAAATAGCCCTAACTTTCTTAAATAAACCTAGGTTATATCCTAGGCTAGGCTAAACAAAAATATTCACAACACCATATAGGCTAGCCTATTAATTTTTGTTTAGACTATGCCTAGGGTAATTCTTTTCATAATTTTTTTCCTGTGATACCGTACTTTCAAATTTGTTGAGGAAATAGGCTACCCTAATCTAACCCAGCTAGGCATTGCTAGCCTAACCAAAATACCATACATAGGCCTAACTTGTCTAGCCTAAATAGCCCTAACTTTTTCAAAATAAACCTAGGTTATAGCCTAGGCTAGGCTAAACAAAATTATTCACAACAGCGTTTATTATTTATTTATTTTTTAGGCTAGGCCTAGGGTAATTCTTTTCATAATTTTGTTCCTGTGATACGGTACTTTCAAATTTGTTGAGGAATAGGCTAGCCTAATCTAACGCAGAGGTGGTGGGGAGTGGGAATAAAACATTTCCGCAATAAATGAGGGTTAAAATCTACTAATGGTAGGCTACGTGTTGTCTCAGCACATGCATTTGTGCATCAATTAACCTTGACTAGGTCTAGGCTGGCATATGTAGGCTATTCATAGCTTAATTCGGCCTGTCATAAGACATTAAGGATACAAATATATTCATACTTTGTATTAAATGCCTTAACCCGGGAGCTGCAGGGAGACTCTTAAGAGTTCCCCCGGCGGACTGCGGGAAGACTCTTAATGGTGTTGTAAACACAAGTTAACAATCATATTGCGCTATTATTGCCTCAATAATGACTTAGTGTCATAAAGAGCTATACTGCAGACGAATTTGTTATGGTCGCGGGTTGTGTTATCGATATTTGTGTACCTATATCCGGGTCAAATTCATGTAAGGGTGGTCTGGACCACCCTTTGCGAAAGGGGATTTTAGGGGCTTCCTACGATAAAGATGGCCACTACGACGCTTCGTGAATACCAGCATTGAGACGTAAGGGAACGGTAAGGGAGTTTTCGGATCGTACGACCGTTAGTGAATCTGGGTCCAGGCTCGCTATAAAAAAATCGACACCTGAATGACAGGAAAGGTCTTAAAATTGACAGAAATAGGTCGAATGTTCTTAAAATCGTCAAAATAATGGGGCGAACGTCTTAAAATTAGAAAAGCAATGGGGCTAAACATGAGGGAGAAAGGAGTCAAGAAAAGACTCCCTCAAGTGGAAATCTCCCCTTAAACCAAATTGCTCCGGGTTGACACATAATAGCCTAGTCTTCATGGTGTAATGGATAAATGCACTGAATTTCGGTGTGAGCATCCTAGGTTCGAATCCCTGGACTGCCACATGTAGGCTATTTGTTGATTATCATTAACCCGTACAGCCCCAGCGACGCGTCGGCGATGTATGTAACGCACAGCCCCAGCTACGCGTCTGACAAGTCACCCTAATTGCTCCGACCGTAACCTCAGGTGTAACCACTCGAGAGGGCTCAGATTTGTATGGGAACTGTGTACGTATCCCACGCAACCGTGCCGATGGTTGAAAACTCTCAAAGTCCACGTGCGTGCGCGTGAGCGCGCAATAACCTGTTTTTTTTGGGTAATTGCCTTCAATTTTTTACTCTTGTAAAATACATTTTCGGGGGCTCTGTAGGACCATTCTTTAAGCTTTTTCAGCGTTTTTTCGTGGTTTTTCCTTCATTCCTAACCCATTCGCTATTGTTTCTGGAATAAAATAATTTTTTGAAAACCGGCCGGGTTCTGGTGAACAAACATTACAAAACTAGCCGGGGCTCCACGGGTTAATTGAGTTTCGGAGTAAAGTCGGTTGGTGGAGGGAACATAATTAATAATACAAATTAATGTGTCCAACTGTACCCCTATCTTGATTTCACGCAATTACTATATATCGACGAACTGATGATCCCGACTGTACAGTAGAGCTAATAAGTCATATGTCTCAGCTGGCGTTACGTTGGGCTCCTTCTTTGCTGCCAGATGTTGAATAGGGTGGGTAAGTGAAGGAACATGTTTGTATATCTCACTCGAAATGAAGAAATTATGTTTAGATATTGCCGATACTAATTATTGATCAAAATATACTTGGTGCCGAGACCTCCCATATTTGGCCAACTGTACAGTCGGTCTAATAAGTGATGTCTCGGCACCAAGTATGTTTTGATCAATAATTGGTATCAGCAATATATAAGCTTCATTTATTCATATCGAGTGAACTATACAAACATGTTCCTACACTTACCCACACTATTCAACATCTGGCAGACATTAATACAGCACAGAACTAGCCAAACGTAATGACAGCTGGGACATGACTTATTAGCGCGACCGTACACTGGTGATTTATAGGGGAGGCCATGTATGCAGCACCAAATCCTTCCAAATCCTGTCCTCTGCGCATGCGTGAGAGTCTTAGGCCCCTTGGCACGATTTTGTTCCCTTTATAGCCTACTATTATATTATCTTAATCTAACCTAACTTATCTTAACCTAACCTAACATTAAATTAACGTAACAGTTGAGCCTAAATAACAAAATAAAAATATTAGGGAAAAGGCCGCGCATGCGCAGATGGTGAGTGTGGACAGGATTTTGGCCTCACATTCATGGGGTAGGCGGCGATTTGAAGTTTCTTTACTGCGCCTAATATGAAGCTATTCATTCGTGGCCACCCCCTACAGGACCACCTATTAATCCTACACCTTATGTTACCCAAGAACAACCCCCTGCGAGTCCCCCAAAGCAAGCAAAACAGAGAAATTACCTCGCCATAACACAAATCGAATCGAAGACATTTTTGCGCCAAATTTCCCGAGTGACATTTCAAAGGTAAACATCGAATATAAACGTCAAATTTCAATATAACAAGGCGATTATATACTCAAATTCCATGCATACGACATCACTAATTATTTATACGTACGTGGGGTGAGACACAACGAATCCCGAAGCACTAGGAACACGAAATATGCACTTATATAAAGAACACAATCTCTGCTGCATCCTTCTCCCATCTTCTGTGTCGTCTGAGGGGCAGGGCTACCAACTTTACCAAATGTATGTAGCAAAATATCGCTAGATTGGCCTTCGGAAGTATCTAGAATGCTGTTACCTCAATATCTTCACCTTACCAGACTAAATTGTGTAGAATATAACAAGAAATAACACAATTTCTACAATATCGCTAGAAGTAAAAAATAGCAGAGATATCGAGTTAAATATCTGGATCTAGCGATTAAGTACGGTACGTACTTAGGTTAGGTCAGATGAAGGTATTGAGGGATAAGCCTTTACAAAGGCACCTCGTATCTACTTTTCATAGTGTTGAGTGGCTTTGTTGTTGTTCCCCAAGCTGCCTGGCCGAACAGCCCCAAGGCCCCGAGCAATTCCAAGGCCATAACCGAGCGCCCCCACAGAACCCTCCCTGCCGACCACAATAAAGCCTGGGTGACCGAAGCCACTCCATGGCGGGGAGCTGAGGAGGGTGCAGAAATGCCCGGGAAACCAAAGCCCCACCCAGGGCCCTGTGCCCCTCAGCAATTATGAAGAGAAAGTTGAGGGGCAAGGGGAAAATGTGACGCTTTGGCTTCCAATCTTGGTAGATTGGGAGGTCAATCCACGGAAAAGACGCCGTCACTTGAGATCTAGAAAATATATAAGTTAAAGGAACAGTCAGAGTAAGCTATGGGTATGGCAGAGATCGCTCAGTTCTCACTCTGATAGACCAGCCCATCACCACATGACTAGAACTCAATCCTCTCAGCATCAGCTAGGAAAGGCCCTAGAAAGCCGCCTTTGGCGGGGGGATAGCTCCCCTATTTCAACCCCTTTCGGGGTCGGGCACCCGCCCTGAGTGGCTTTGTTCTATCTATTGCCTGACGCCGTGATCCCCGAAGGGGTGGCCATGAACGAACCGCCCCCATGCACCTCTGTCCCCAGTCAGTCGACGCCCCTCCCCCCAACCAGCACCGCCTTCGTTCATATACTTCCTCACTCCATCCTTCCACCTCTCTTTCGGTCTACCTCTCCCCCTCCACCTCGCAGTGGCTTTGTTGTGCGTTATTAATCTGTTTATGGTGAAGGTATCGAGGGATAATCCTTTACAACGGCACCTCGTATCTAATTTTCAAACAGAGTTGAAAGTTACATAGATACACAGACTGCACAGACTTTGCGGCCCCTACTAAGCAGTCCGGACTTCATTCTAACCAATTTGCTACTAAGTGGAAGGTAAAGCCAGCAAAGCAGAAGACTCTCCCCACCCACCACTCAGAGAGAGGGTAGAAAGGGTGTTGGAGAGAGAGGAAGCTGTTGGAGTGGCTTTTTTGTGTTTTCAATCTGTTTGTTGTAATGGTGAAGATATAAAGTAGAGGGAAATTCAAATTCGAAGCTGCCAGACTAGAATTGCCCTTATATATTGTTCGTAAATGCGCTCATGTAAAACTGCCGTAATCGTGTATAAATGATCGGCTTCTAGATCGTCGCCATGGTGTATCGTCTCAAGGGTTGGCAGATCTGTCGTTGTCTTGGAGTATAGATGCCTCAACTTCTGTGGGTATCTCCCGAGTCGGCGGTTCCTGCTGGGCACCTTCCTCCTCATAGTAACATGGTGGACTATCTAGATGTAGGCTACACGTGTCCCAAACCTGTCCCTACACACACACAGGACATTTGTGAAACATGGGAAGTTGTCGCCACAATGCTCCTCAGTTTTCCCTCAATATATATTTCAACTTTCTTCTGTCATAAATACAAGATGGTCTCCATTATCAGTTGCTCCACTCACCTGACTTCCATGTATCTTTATTGGCATTCTGTCCTCATCCACTTTCTGAACATGACCATACCACCTCAAAGTATATTGTACATACCCAGGCATATGCCCTATAGCTGAGGGTGGCCAATTCGAGACGGAGCACGAACAGAAACAACATTTGAAGTTCCAATTCTTAGGGTCTGGGACCACTTTCAATTTCCCTCACCCCTTACACTGCCAGAGCAATCCAAACGTAATGACAGCTGGGACATGACTTATTAGCGCCACTGTACTATACTCGGTTTCTTTTCATCTGACCGTAAATTGAATCCCTTAGCAACTGATTTCTCGATACTTAATGAAAATATATGCAGCTACCGATTAGGGCAACTCAGGCATGTGTAACCGCGCCTTTAAGTTGGATTGTTTGGTTAGGTTAATACTCACACTAGGTCTCAGACACAATTAGTTGGTATCAGAAATATCTGAAACTTAATTTTTTCGTATTGAGTGAGATATACAAACATGTTCCTACACTTAAGCTCGGGTCACACATACACGTTCTATCGTCCCGTCCGTCCCCGACCAAGAAAACAACTTCTGTGTGTATCCGTGGGTGTCCCGGCATAACACGCTTTCTGGCAGTTGCCCCGACCCACACGGACCATTTTATGCATGCATAAAAAGGACGCCGCCTAGGCGCTTTTTATTAAGAGGTCGGGGCCGGACGGGACGTTAGAACATGTATGTGTGACCCGAGCTTTACCCACCATATCCAACATCTGACGAATACTCACGAGTGGGCTACAGACTGAAGAAGGTACGTATAGCAGGTACCGGGTGTTCATTGATGAGTGTTTGATGTGAACAATTGACCACTTGCGAGTATCGTTCTATAAGGAAGTTGGAGCTATAGGCATCGATACAGAGAAGAACTACCAGCTAAAATACGCTTCAGTACATTCATAAAAACATAAAAACCCAATTCAACATATTTGATATGCATCAGAAACCTACATTATTATTGTATTTATGTTTAATATAGATGTTTACAATTCCAACTTCCTTATAGCTTGAAATTCGCAAGTGGTAAATTGAGTGTAGTCCTGTAAAGGCCAGAAATTGTGGCAATATGCCTTGAATTCAGCCCTGTCACTCTTCCAGCTTTGGGAGAGACACTCGTTACAGGCCACCTGCCTTTTGTCTCCTTCCTACACATAGAAAAACAAACTAAAAATAGTAATAAATGCAAAATAAAACAGAAATACAGTAAACCCTCGCCCCTGTCCGAAAGAGTCAAAAGTCCGAAAGGGCCGAGTCCGAACTCACACTTCAGCCATTCGGACTTGTCCTAAGTTTATAAGGCCGAAACTCGGCTCTTTCGGTCCCGAATGCAAAATAATTTTCTCAGCCTTTCAGACAAATCCGAAAGGCTGAATAATGTCCGAAGTTTATAAGGCCGAAACTCGGCTCTTTGGTCCGAATGCGATTTAATTTTTCTCAGCCTTTCGGACAAATCCGAAAGGCTGAAGCATGAGTCCGAAAAGGACGGAGGTATTTTCTCAGCCTTTCGGACAAATCCGAAAGGCTGAACCATGAATCCGAATTGAAATGCTAGTCCGAAAGTCTGAGAATTCCGAAAGATTGAAGTCCGAAAGAGCGAGGGTTTACTGTATACTTGAGCTGACCAGACCAAGTGGTGAGATGGGTTGGGTGTTGTTGTTGTTGTTCCCTAAGCTGCCTGGCCGAACAGCCCCGAGTGGGTTGGGTGTTAAAGGGATATGTCGTGTGAGGGCCAATCGGCTCTCTGCAGGCTCCCGTTTTCTTACGTTCTTATCTCTATTGGTCTCATTCTCAGGCCACGTTTCCATCTCACCACCATTCTCATATCATTGCGTTCCATTCTGTTGATATCATCCACTTTGACAGGCCATGTTTCTGAAGCATATGTCATTGCACTTCAAACAAAAAGCATACGGTACATTTCTCTTCAAGGGGAGAGGGAGTCTTCTCATGGCGAGTAGTGGCAAAAGTTCGGGAAGGATGTAGTTACCGGGTGTACCACTACCGACATACAACATAAATCATCTATAAATACTTATAATAAAATAAATACTTATAAATCTATAATACTAGGTTAGGTTGTTTGGTTAGGGTAATGTATTTTTGTATCCAAAGACAGTCAAAATAGACGGGAACATGATGGCGAGCTTCCGCGTAGTGTAAGCAAGACGGGCGGTACACCCGGTAACTACTGTACATTTTTGCCAAAAGTTCTCTAAACTTTCCCCAGCCACATCTTATTCTGGCGATAGTGGCGGCCTCAGCCCCACCACCGACAGAGACGGTATCTCCCAAATAGCAAAACGTGTCCACCATATTTTATGTTATTACCTTATCAAAGTAGTTGGGCCAGAAATCATGAACCGTAACCTCTCTAACTAAAAAAGGGCTAGAGCAAATGGATGGTAAATGTCCACACCTATTCCCTGGATGACCCTTCCCAAATGGTAGAAATAATAGTTTGATTACTCGCTTGTGAGTTATTTCTTACAGTTTCTTACAGTAGATCCTCTGGAAAATGGCAAACTAGGCCTGTGTATCCAGCTCAGTGCCAGTACTTGCACTGCTGCGGTCGTTCACGTTATAAAGGTTAATGTTCAAAAGTTTTGGCATGAGTGTGCATGGTAATCCAAGGTGATAAATATAAACAATAAACAATAATGATCAACATGCTGGGTACAATAACACACCTTCTAGATCCACTTAAAATTTATCAACAAAAGGGTTTAATCGTAGGAAAAATTTGTTTACTTATAAATATATATATTTATATAGCATACACGCGGTGTATATAAAAAAAACATCAGAGCAAAATCTCAAAAAACATTGCTATAGATTTTTTTTCACAGAGAATAAAAATAATCCAAAAATGCCCCAAAACACGGAGAATGGAAATATATGAACGATTTCTGGCCTACCTGTTCAATTTTATTCAGTTCAGAAAGGACCTCCGCCCATTAAAAATCTGGCCTACCTACAGTACAGTCAACCCTCGAATGTGCGGACTAATAGGGGGCGACCCATGTCCGCACAATGAAAAAGTCAGTACATGGGAAATAGAGTAAATAGGCCTAGGCTATACGATGTTTTCTAACCCTAACTCTCCACGGAAATCGTCATCACAACTGAACCAGTTGACTTAGAGAGCTCTACTCAACGCCAGTCTACAGATTGGAAACACCAGTACGTTTAAGAGATGTGTGGGAATTTTCTAGCTGTTAAAATAACAAAGATAAGGGTAGCCTATTAAATACGTGTTTTGGCCATGCACGGGCTCTCCATCCTAAGGACGTTGGTGAGCTCCGGGCGATATGGCCGAAAAACAGTTAATAGGCTACCCTTATCTTTGTTATTTTAACAGCTTGAAAATTCCCACGCATCTCTAAACGTACTGCTGTTTCCAATCTGTAGACTGGCGTTGAGTAGAGCTCTCTAAGTCAACTGGTTCAGTTGTGATGACGATTTCCGTGGAGAGTTTCGAGGCGATGTTAGCAATATGGCAACACGGGCAGGCAATTTCCCGCCGAAATCGTCGAAATACGATAATGTATCCATAAGTACTATACAGTGGACTCCCGTTATCCGCGCTCCAAGTATCCGCGATCCTTGCTATTCGCGGACACCCCTAAATATCCCATTACTCGTCATCTGCGCAAAAAAACGGCAAAATACCAGCTATTCACGGATTTGAATCGGACGGGTCGGTGCGCATCCCGATTCTTGCTTTGGTCGGCCATCTTGCATTCTTGCGTGACGTCAACACAGCGTCCCAGCTGAGGCAGTAGTTCACAGCCCAGTGTTGTCAAAGTTGAAAACCACTTGTTTACAAGCTTTTTTCTGCACGAACCTCTTATCTCCCGCATTTATTAGGGCCTTTAGTGCATTCAGTGATAGGGACAGTGGGCCTGATGGTAATCATGATGGAAATAAATGCCCGGGAACATCAAAACAGAGAGCAAGCGTACCGACGCCGTCTGACGAAAGCGGGCAAATTATGCCGATGCGTAAGGCTAGCCTAGGCCTAATGACTGATTTCAAATAAATACTTTATGGGTGACTGGAAGAATGTGGAACAAAGTGTGGTACCACACTTTGTTCCACATTCTTCCAGGTCCGTCACCGTATCTGTTTAATCATTTGGTCCATATTATTGTCATAAAGTAGGTCAAAATAATGGTTTGAGGCTCCAAGATGGCCGAGTTAGGTACGACCTAAGCCTATTTCCCATTGAAACCTATGTTAAACACTGCCCACGTATCCGCGAAACCACGTAATCGCGGAAGGGGGCTGATACGACATAGGTGCGAATACTGGGAGTCCACTGTATATCTCTTATATACTTACCTTAATTCTTTATAATATTTCATAATAAACTTATATACGAGTTATAAGTTCAAATGAAAAATCAGTGTACCGGTACCTACCGAAACACCCGTGTGTTATTGTTATGTCGGTTTGTGTGTGTGTGTGTGTGTGTGTTCTTTTCTTGTGTGGCTATGTCGGCCATATCAGTAGGGAGTCTAAAAACCCGAGTTATTTATGTAGGCAACAAAATGTTTTTATAATTATACTCTATGGAATTGAATTGAATTTTACCAAATAATATTTATAATAGTAGGCTAAAAGCCAAAGAAAAATCCATTAAACTTTGTTATTGTGTTTTCTGCTAAAACAAATTTAGTGTTGAAAACACTAAATATTAGTTGGTAAAATTCAATTAAATTCCATAGAGTATAGGCCTAATTATAATAACACTTTGTTGCCTACATAAATTACTTGGGTTTTTAGACTCCCTACTGATACGGCCGACATACCTTACCTTAGGTTGTGTTCGCCACTCTCCTAGCAGCACCGAGGAGCGCGTCGCCCCTCGTTGTGGGTTGTGATAGCCACACAAGAAAAGAACACACACACCGACATAACAATAACACACACGGGTGTTTCGGTAGGTACCGGTACACTGGTGTTTCATTTGAACTTATAACTCGTTTTATATAAGTTTATTATGAAATATTATAAAGAATTAAGGTAAGTTTATAAGAGATATATAGTACAGTACTTATCGCTACACTATCGTATTTCGACGATTTCAGCGGGAAATTGCCTACCCGTGTCACCGCCCGACCCGCCAAATACCGGACAACTTTTAAATTAACGGTCTTTTGCCCGATTTGTCCGCATCGGCTGTTGGGTCTGCACAAACCGAAGTCCGGTCAACTGGGGTCCGCCCATGCGAGAGTCGACTGTATCTAAATTACCCGATTTTACTACCACAGATTCATCCTAAGCTGCATAAAATCATCTAAACATGGCTGGAATAACACAAAATACATCCTCGGTAAGGAAGGGGTTAACCCAGACCATAGACTACAGGAGATCCTTCACTTTTTGTCAATTTTTTTTATTTATTTATTATTTTTCTAGTTTCCTCGCTAGACCTCCATCAAGCTTAAAATGAAGCCCCCTAGACTAGAGATTTTAAGACGTTCGCCCCATTAGTTTGGCGATTTTAAGAACCCTCGCCCCATTTCTGTCAATTTTAAGACTTTTCGTGCCATTTAGTTGTCAATTTTTTCCTGGCGAGCAATAGCGAGCCTGTAATTTAAGAGGAATTGGCCTTCGGCCAGGACATTTCTCTACCGAAAAATGTACAAATTTATCTTGAAAGGGGGTCAAGGGGGTGTAATCTTAAGCTTGATGGATATCTAGAGACCAAACTAAAAACCTCCCGGGGTGACCTGCTTTTTGTTATTTCTGTCCTTTTCTCTGGCTTGTATCCATTCGGCCCCATTCAGCCAACTATTTTAAGACGTTTATCCCCATCTAGGTGTCAATTTCTTCCTGGCGAGCGATAGCGAGCCAACATTATATGAAGAAATCCGGCTTCGCCGGAGAAATTTTTCTATCGAAAAATGTACAAATTTAGCCTGCTGTCAAAAAAAAAAAAAAAACATACTGTAAAAAATTGACACCTGGATGGGGATAAACGTCTTAAAACAGCAGGCTGAATGGGGCCCAATGGATACAAGCCAGAGAAAGATAGAAAAGGACAGAACAAAAGCAGGTCACCCCGCCTTAAATGCTGGAAAGTCAAAATATTTATAGTATATCTTTAATTAAAGGTTCCAGATTAATACAAACTACATTCAATTCAAAAAGGTTTATTTTATTTTGTTTTGCCGATTGAGGCAAAGAGAAAGAGCGAGAGAGAGAGAGAGAGAGAGAGAGAGTATCACAAGGGGCCGTTTTTTTTCCAGCAGTTTCCTAACCCATTTCCGGCAACATTTCTGCACTGGTGTCGGCAAAATTGTGGTGGATTTTTTTTTTAAACTTGGCGGGCATTTTTCAGACCCTTAACAGCTAACAATAACTAATAATGGAAAAATAAGACTAATATATATATTTGTGTATCGACGGCGTCTTTTTAACCATACTCTGACTACTATTAGACGATTAATACAGTTTAAAAAAGGCCTCGAGCAATCAACAGGCTTCGAACTATATAAACTTTTTATATTCAGCTTAAAAAAGGCCTCGAGCAAATAACAGGCTTCGACCTAACTAAATCAGCCTTTTTTACACCACCACAGATCCTTCTCGAGCTGTTAAAAAAAAAAAAAAATCGTTAAAATGAGCCCGAATCGGATTAAAAAAGACGTCGCCGGAACACGTGGGATTAAAATGGAAACGAGCAAATTTTCCGCCAAGCTAAAAAAAAAGTCAACCACGCGCTGAAGATACTAGATAAAATTACAGTCGACAAAATACCTATATAGGAGCATAATAATAATAATTCAGCCGCCAGACCAGTGCCGTGGACAAACATCGCGGGAGGAGGGGCGCTCGAGTGATACACAGGGAGTGTTTCAGAATATAACCATAGTTAAGTTAGTGGTGGTGGTGGTGGTGGTAAAATCTAGTGCTGGTATTCTTAATTGGGTCTTTCCCTTCGTGGCGTCGGATACCGAACAACATAACTTGAAGATTTATGCTTAGGTGGCCGACACAAGACAGAGCCCGAACAGAAACAATATTTAAAGTTCCTATTCTCAGGGTCCGGGACCCCTTTCGCGTTCTCTCGCCCATATCTCTGTCTCGTCGAGTAGGAGAATTAAACGAGAACGCTAATCCATTTCCAACCGTCATTTTTCAAGTTCGTTTGTCCACGAACGGCGCCGCGAAGGGAGAGACTCGTTTGAAAATACGAGCGTAATAGTCTCCAGGCCGGCGTGAATTTGGACGCCATAAGATGTTGTGAAGATATATTAAAACCCCGGGAGAGTATGAGATGTTTTGAAGGTTTCTGCTTATGCTTAATTAGATGATTTTATTCAGTTTAGGAAGGGCATGTGGAAGTCCGAGGGTTAATTGATGCCCACAGATCCTTTGTAAGCTGATTTTGTGAGCCGGCCTATGGGCTACGGGTGCTGTGTTGGTGTTTAGTGTGATTATTATTAAGTGGGTGAGATGGTTGGATTACTACATGGATAGATGGCTAGATAAATAGATAGATAGATAGATGGGTAGATATAGATATAGATAGATGAGTGGGTAGGTATATAGATAGATAGGTAGGTATATAGATAAATGGGTAGATAGATAGATAGATAGATAGATGGGTAGATATAGATAGATGAGTGGGTAGGTATATAGATAGATAGGTAGGTATATAGATAAATGGGTAGATAGATAGATAGATAGATAGATAGATAGATAGATAGATAGATAGATAGATAGATAGATAGATAGATAGATAGATAGATAGATAGATAGATAGATAGAGGGAAGAATTAGTGGGGAGGTAAGGAGGTAGTGAGTAATTCACCTATGAACAGAGACAGAGAAAAGGGCAAGGGAACGCAAAAGTGGTCCCGAAACCTAAGCTCTGTCTCGAGTTGGCCACCCCCAGCAATGGGATACGTGCCTCAGTATATAGATAGATATAGATAGATAGATATAGATAGGAGCAGAGACGTAGGTGTATATATCTTAAAAGACTACGTGCTAGTTACTCCCGCGGTAGGAGAGAGAGACAGAGACAACATGGCCGAGAGATAGAAGTAGGGATGGAATATGGAAGAGCATGAGAGAGAGATAGACTAAATGACCGAGAGATAGCTGCAGGGATGGAATATGGAAGGAGAAAGAGTGTGAGAGAGATAGACTAAATGACCGAGAGATAGCTGTAGGGATGGAAGGAGGAAGGACGTAGGTATGTGTATATCTTTAAGACTACGTGCTAGTAACTCCCGCGGCGGCAGGTGGTGCTGGTGTAGATGGTACCACAGTAAGGTATTGATGGAGAGCCACCTGTTGTTCCTGGCTCAGCTGGCTTACACAGGCTTGGAACATGTCGGGGTTGGCTTGCAATTGACGGACGATGTTCAACATTCGCTTGGTCACTTCGTTTTCCTTGTCCACTGCCTCCCTCTTGAATGCCTGCAGGAAATATACACAAATTAACACCGCTCCAGATGCTCGGGACGAGGTGAGATCCGTGTCTCTGAGAGGGCAGCAGGGGAGGGGATCATCAGCCCATGGGCTTGCACCCCCGAGCCAATGATCCCAGCCCCACTTGCAGTGCCACCCAATCGGGCAATCTCGCCAGCACCTAATAGGAAAAAGTAGTACCGGTACAGGAAAAGAGACGGACAAAACCGGCTAAGGTTGTGTAGAAGAGGACCAACCCTCACCCAAGGGTCTGGGGTTGGATCCCACACCGTACCATTGGTAGATATCAATAGTTTGGACACCGAGGTCTAGTGATTAATGGTAACTGTCCAAGTCCCTGTAACAAGGGTGCCCCCCCCCCTTACCCCTGTATATCAAGGGAGGGTACCAAGTTAACAACTGCTTCAAAACACCAGTTCTTTCGGGGTAATTCACTAGTGCTAGGAATATTTTCCACCACAGTTAACCACTCCAACTCTGCTGTCCGGGCAGGTGCCTAACCTCAAAAGGGGTTGAAATAAGGGATCTATCCCCCCCCGCCAAAGGTGGCTTTCTAGAGCCTTTCCTACCTGATGCGGAGAGGATTGGGTTCTAGTCATGTGGTGATGGGCTGGTCTATCAGAGTGAGAGCTGAGCATTCTCTGCCATACCCATAGCTTACTCTGACTATTCCTTTTACCTATATATTACCTATATATTCCTATATATTTTCTAGACCTCCAGTGACGCGTCTCTTCCGTGGATTGACCTTCCGTGGATTGACCTTCCTACTGCCAACCTCTAGCCAAAGCGTCACATTTTTCCTTTGCCCCTCAACTTTCCCTTCATAATTGTTAAGGGGCACAGGGCCTTGGGTGGGGCTTCGGTGTCCCAGGCGTTTCTGCACCCTCCTTAGCCCCTCACCTGGGGGCGGCTTCGGTCACCCGAGCATTCTTAGTGGTAAAGCTGGGAGGGTTCTGTGGGGGTGCTTGGTTATGGCCTTGACCTTACTCAGGACCTTGGGAACAACAACAGCAATAAATAAAGTAATATCCAAATAGGTTCCCGGACATCTCAGCCAGTGCCAACTCAACCAAGACCAACCAAACCAGTGCCAAAATATAGTACTAACCTAACCTAACCTGACTGTATTGATTGATTTGGGTACTGGTTGAGTTGTCCGGTCACCATCCAATTATCTTACCTCTGAAAAAATGGCAATAAGCTGAGGAAGGTTGGTGTTGTTTGGGCCGAGGACCATAGGATGGTTGTTGTCAATAAGGTCACACAAATAGCCGTAGACGTGAGGCGCCTCGTCTGTGTCTTCCCAAACTGGTAGCCATGATAGCCAAACTGGGATCACCTGAAACATGAGATAAATGTTGTTGTTATTATCATAGTGGCACAGGCATTAGCAAAGTCAGTAGAGCGTCGGCTGTTGGTCAAAGGGTCGGCGGATCAAGCCCTCACTGTCAAAATGTTATTGGTAGATGTCAAGCCCGGGTAACTTGACCTAGCGAGTTCTGACAAAATCAGAGCACAGTATATGTGTCTGAATTATAACCGAGAAACAGCAAGTATTACTAAGCATAGCTTACACGAGTAAAAGAGAAAACTTTGAGCGTACCTCGTCAACGTTGATGGCAGAAGCGTTATATTTAAGGATCTTGGTAACCCCTTCAAAGTTAACATACTACTACTACTACTACTACTACTACTACTACTACTACTACTACTATTACTGTACTACTATTACTACTACTACTACAGTACTTTGATTTTTATTTAATATTGGATACATTATATTTTACAAGCATCAGATGGAGTGGCTTCGGTCACCCAGGCTTTATTGTGGTCGGCGGGTAGGGTTCTGTGGGGGCGCTCGGTTATGGCCTTGGCCTTGCTCGGGGCCTTGGGCCTGTTCGGCCAGGCAGCTTGGGGAACAACAACAACAACTATTTTTTTTTTTTTTTTTTTTTTACAAGCATCAGATATTACTATTCTACACCATGCAACTTCAATCCAGTCTCCTTCCTATGCGACCCTCTGCCACTGCTGCCTCGTAGTCTACTTCTGCCACCGTCACTGGTTGTGGTGCAGACCTTCTTGTTCCCCGCAGGCATAGTAGTGCTGATCTGAGCAATGAGAAAGATAGACGGCATCTCATCCAGGCTACGACGTGGCTCCTGGGCTGTTGCTTCTTCTCTGCGATGATCTCTGCAAGCCTTGAATAGAAGCACTGGGCCCTGGGTCCCATCCCTCCAGATGTGGTGAAGACTAGTGGGGTAAAGCTGCCTTGTTCGATATTTAAGATCCTTTCCCCATATGCCCTGACCTTCTCTTGTTCGTTCCTCTTGTGTGCAGCCTCAGAGACAGCCCGCTGTAGCTATGGGCCATTGGATCAAATACTCTTATGTCAAAGAACGCTCGCTGTGCATTTGTCCAAAACCTCTTGCAATAACGTCCAATCTTGCTTCATTGGATGTGTTGGCCGTCCTGTGCTGCATGATCTCTCCATCCAAGGGAATGAGTGATGGTTCGCGCACCACATATCTACACACCTCCCTGAGCATGTTCGCCTTTACATCTCTTACTTCATCGTGCCTACTACTACTACTATTAATATTACTACTACGGTGGTACTGGTACTACTACTACTACTACTACTACTACTACTACTACTACCACTCAGCCTGTGCATCCCCCTTATGGACCCTAAACACTACTATTACTACTACAACTACTACATACAGTATGAACCATCAACATACCTCGTCGATATTGATGGCAGAAGCATTGTATTTAAGGATCTTGGTAACAGCTGCGATGGCGTTCTCCGTTGGGTTCAAGTTAACTTCATTCCTCGCCTCCGGACTCTGAATAACTTGAACCAACAGCGGAATAGCCTGAGCACACACCGGTGCAAAGGCCGGCCCGGCAAACTGTCCCAGGACTCCACAACCGTACGCTGCTGCCTGTCGAACCTCTCCTTGTTTGTCTCCCACGAACCCTAGTAGTGCCTGGGGGAGAGGAAAGGTACCGTATATATTAATGGTGTTAAACATGAGGGAGAAGGGGGACCACCAGGACTACGCAACCATACTTCTCTGTTTGTCTCCTATGAACCCGTGTACGAGTAGTGCCTGAGGAGGAAAAAGTTAGTTAGATACGGCCACAGGCTTTAAGGGGAGGTATTTAGTTTGTTCCCTACGTTTTCATCAAGCTTAAAATTACAACCCCTAGACCCCCTTTCAAGATAAATTTGTACATTTTTCGGTAGAAAATGTCCCGGCCAGAGGCCGGTTGCTCTTAAATTACAGGCTCGCTATCGCTCGCCAAGAAAAAATTGACACCTTAATTGCACGAAAGGTCTTAAAATTGACAGAAATGGGGCAAAATGTCTTAAAATGTCCAAACTAATAGGGCGAACGTCTTAAACTCTCAAAAGCAATGGGGCTAAACATGAGGGGAGAAAGGGGTCCAGAAAAAAATCCCTCAAGTGGAAATCTCCCCTTAACGCGGTGTTGGTAGAGCACTGTCCTGCAAGCCATGAGGTGGAGAGTTTAGAGTCTAGGGCCAGCCAGTGTCAACAGTGTTGTTGGTGAATGGCGGTCTAACAATCTGTGGTAACTATTCACTGATGGTGATGGGTTGGTCTATCAGAGTGAGAACTGAGCGATCTCTGCCATACCCATAGCTTACTCTGACTGTTCCTTTATGGTGATGGGCTGGTCTATCAGAGTGAGAACTGAGCGATCTCTGCCATACCCATAGCTTACTCCGACTGTTCCTTTTACTTATGTATTTCCTAGATCTCAAGTGACGGCGTCTTTTCCGTGGATTGACCTCCCAATCTACCAAGATTGGAAGCCAAAGCGTCACATTTTTCCTTTGCCCCTCAACTTTCTCTTCCTAATTGCTGAGGGGCACGGGGCCCTGGGTGGGGCTTTGGTTTCCCGGGCGTTTCCGCACCCTCCTCAGCTCCCCGCCATGGAATGGCTTCGGTCACCCAGGCTTTATTGTGGTCGGCGGGGAGGGTTCTGTGGGGGCGCTTGGTTATGGCCTTGGCCTTGCTCGGGGCCTTGGGGCTGTTCGTCCAGGCAGCTTGGGGAACAACAACAACAACAACAACTACTATTCACTGAAGTACCTCACCCACCCTCAGCCCAGCTCTTGAGCAGGGAGTGTATCCTGCTAAAAACTGTCTTATATAATATAAATGACCAGATAACCTCTATGACTTAGACTGCTTTAAACTTAGTGTGTCCAGGCATTTTGACTCCAACGTCCCTTGAATTTGGCTGTCACTCTTTTCGCTTTGGGGGAGACACTTGTTACAGGCAACCTGCCTTTTGTCTCCTCCATACACATAGAAAAAACAAAACAAAAAACATTAGTTTAAAGGCATAAAATAGCTAGTGCTAGTCATGTACGATTGTTCAACAAAATATCCTTACGAAAGTGATACTTTTTTTAATGATAGTACATACTTCACTAGCTCGGGTTGTCCCTCTTACAGGGAATAGGTCCGCTTGGGGGCCTGTGTATGGCCACCCTCAATAAGGGGCGTAAGGCGTCCGGCAATAGATAGATAGACATACTTCATGGCTGGGGCTATGTGTACATACTTCATGGCTGGGGCTATGTGTACATACTTCATGGCTGGGGCTATGTGTACATACTTCATGGCTGGGGCTATGTGTACATACTTCATGGCTGGGGCTATGTGTACATACTTCATGGCTGGGGCTATGTGTACATATCATATGGAAATTCTGCAGTGACTTCACGTCTTTGTGTCCCTCATTCACATAGAAGAAGGAAAAAAAAAACAAAAAATTTACTTTCATCCCAGTACAGAAATTGTGGCTCACAATATGTCCTCACCTGAAGGAAATGGTCGGTATATTTGTCGCAGGCCGGTCCTCCGTATTCTATAACATCGTCGAAGATACAAAGGCCCCATTGGTGGTCTGGCCAGGGTCTGTTCGGGCCCAACAGTTTGACAAAGTGCGGGAGGAGGGCGTCGAAGAACGGGAAGAAGTGCTGTCCGTACGCGGAAAACAGGGCGTGGGTGATGTCTGCTACTTTGCTGAGAACGTAGACATCTTCGTCGTCTTCGTCCAAAAGCTGCTCCTCTACAACCTGAAAAATAAATACATTGTTATTAATGCCTAGATGTATGTGAATTTATAGTTTGTCTTCATGGTGTAATGGTTAGTTTTAATGACCATTTGTCCACAGAGAATGTGGTTACAGTCTCACAACCTAAATGGCAGCTTTACAGGCGGCCCTGTCGAGGGCTACCTCCGTTGTCAATTTCTTTATTTTGAGATCGGACCGGAGTACCCGAGCCCACGTCATTCTAGGTTCCACCCCTACGCGCAGCTCCTCCCACGTTCACAGTCCGGCATTTCTTCACCCAGTTCTGATCATCCATTCTCTCCACATGTCCAAACCAACCAAGTCGGCTCGTGCGCATCACTTCACCGACACAGGTAAATACAATTAGGTAAATACACCTAATGCCCAAACGCCTTCTCAATTCCTCGCTCGATACCCCGTCCCTGAGATTAACCCCACACGTTTAAGATCTGCATGTGGTAATCCAGATTTGAATCCTAGTTGTTGTTGTTGTTGTTGTTGTTGTTGTTGTTCCCCAGGCTGCCTGGCCGAACAGCCCCAAGGTCCCGAGCAAGGCCAAGGCCATAGAGCGCCCCCACAAAACCCTCCCTGCTTACCACTAACAAAACCCAGGTGACCGAAGCCACTCTAAGGCAGGGAGCTGAGGAGGGCGCGGAAACGCCCGGGAAACCAAAGCCCCCTTGAATCCTAGTAGGATCCCATACCTTCATTAATTTCATTGGGAGGTGTTTGGTGTTGGGAGTTAATAAATTAGATTATTCTCTCACCTCATCGTACTCTTCATCCCAGCGTTGTTCTTGCCTCTTATAAAACTAATGGGGCTAAGCATGGGGGAGAAGGGGGACCATAATAAAGCTAACCATTAACTCACCTCATCGTAATCTTCATCCTTGCGTTGTTCTTGTCTCTTGACCGCTCGTTCAAAGTGTTCCTTCAGCGACTTGTCCAGGATTCTAATGAGCTCGTTGATCTGCTCGTTGGAGAGACAGCCCATACCTAGGACCTCGATACATTTAGCCATGGCGTACATGTGCTCCGACAACACCTCGCTCTCCGGCTCCGTCTCGATGGCTTTGAGTAGTTCCGGACACATATATTGCCACATCTCTGCGAGGTACTGCGGCCCCTTGATCTTGGCACACTCTAGCAGGAACGGGAGGGACTCGGCCGCCGCCGTTCGTACACCGTCGTGGAAGTAGAATTTCAGCATCGGTACCATCAATTTCACAACCTGGTAAGAAATTATAATGTAAAACTTGCAAAATAAACAAACCAAAACGTATACGAACACAGTAAAGACAAAATAACTAATAAAAATCGCTATGTGGAAACAACGCTTGAGTAAAATAATAATTTATAAATAAAAGAACACAAAGTAGAGAGAATGAATATACACCCCCATATGAGGAGGAGCACTAGATTATATTGACAATTATATTATACATGCACAAATTTAACCCTCCAGCCCCGGCTATTATATTATATAATTTCCCCGAAACCCGGGGGTTTTGGCCGAAAAACGTCTACGCCTAGGCTACCGTATTATTGTTATTTTGACTGCTTCCGCATTTCCACGCATCCCCAAGTGTATATGTGTTTCGTACCTGTAGCATGGCGTTAAGTAGAGCTCTCTAAGTTAACTGGTTCAGTTGTGATGACGATTTCATTGGAGATAACTTTGTGGCAATATCAGCCACTTTACACTACTTTTCGCTACTTAACAATAACATACAGGCACACACGAACAAGCGTTGCTCTCCTTCTTCTGGTTGGAGATGCGCGGCGTCGGTCCAGCCGGCTGTTGTTTACATGCGTCGGACGGACGCCTCGCACACCAAGCATACAGGCTTTCAAGCTGCCGGAGCCTTAGCACCCTTCCGGGTTGCGCGGGGGGTGTTTTTTATGGAGGCCTCAGAGCCCAACCAGGTCTGGAGGGTTAAAGACTGAGTACTCCACACGAAGCGCAGTTCTGGTCTCACGTCATAATGGCGGCGTTCCAGGCAACCCTGTTAAGAGCTGCCTCACTTGTCAGGTTCTTTGATTTAAGATCAGACCGCAAAGTCCGATCCCACGTCTTTCTTGGTCCGGCCCTTGGTGCAGCTCCCTCCACATTCATGGACTTCCATTTTTTCACCCAGCTTTGTTTATCCATCCTCCCCTCCACCCCCCCTTCAACTATAGCTTTTATTTTGCACACATTCTAGCAGTTCATGGGTTAAAACATCTGAACGTGAAGTGAGGGTCCCCGCTTGATCAAAATAGGCAATATTTTATTTATATTTTACCTTACCCCACCGTAACTAACTCGGGTAACAGACAGGCTTGGTCCTACACTCAATACCATAGTCTATTCATGATCCCTAACCTCTTGCAACATTATCAATGCATTCTACTAGAATATATTAATGTGATGATGTTACAGGGACTTAACCCCTTATTGGCAGCGCTCGACTTAAGTTGTGCACCAATTTGCAGCAAGTTAGGAGCATTATTAAGGCTTTTAAAGAGTTAAAATCGAGTGCAAATGGCCGGGAGCACAGCGGGCCAGACAGCCAACTCCCAGGGCTTACCGCCGCCCATTAACTCATGTTTCCTGTGTTCTCGAGAGGCCGGCAGTGTAGCCAGTAGTGAGCATAGCTGGGAAAAATATACCGATATATGCTAAACTCCCATGTTCGTGGCATCACTGCAAGAGAACCACGAGTGCTACGTAGCTCGTTCTGGTCTCATTTTGAAGTTTTTAGTGCCTAGTTTTTTGCTAAATAATTTTTTTTTCATGCAGATGCTTGATTTATCATGCAGGAGGGCCTGAATATGCCCAAATGAGCCCAAAACACCCCGCTAGACAAGGGTTAATGATTGGACATATGCTATTGCTAAACCCAAACTCTTGCTCTCTACCAATGGCACGGAGGTGTGATCCAACTGCCGCCGACCTTTCAATCAGCAGTAGTTGTTGTTGTTGTTGTTGTTGTTCCCTAAGCTGCCTGGCCGAACAACCCAGTCCCTAAGGAAGGCCATGGCCACAATCAGGCTTTTCCACAGGGCTCTCAAGGAGTGTAGATTATGCTGTTGGCATAAGTGATTGTGTGGAATGCAGTCTTCTATGATGTATTAAAATGTAAAACTTGCAAACTAAACAAACCAAAATTGGGACAAGGACAATATAAAGTCAAATTAAATTATTAAAATCGCTATGTGGAAACAACGCTTACTAAAATGAAAATTATTAAATAAAAGAACACAATCCACCACATAGGGTGTACATTACTACATGAGCAAGTTAATCTGTTTCCCAAGCAAACTAATCGCACATATAACAACGCACTATCGTCATTTATCGTATTTAATGGTATGGGGTGCTGTGTTGCATCCTGGGCAGGTGTCGACGACGGAGTCATCCAGTCTTTTCTGATAGCTCAGAAGAGCTGGATGGTACCCACATCTCAGCCTGGCCAGGTGGACTCTGTCCTCGCGAGGAAGGGAGGATTCAGAAGGATGGTATTGGGAGGTCGTGCCTGCAGCTGCGTGTTGTCTATGAGTGATTGGATGGAACGGCGAGTTATACGAGTATGGATGTGCTTCAGCAGTCAGACATACTATTGACCATGCCACGGCCCGTAGCCGTGTTTACAAAACATTAAGTTAAAATCTCTACTAACTTGTTCTGTATAGTCAGCAAATCCATCCTTGAGTTCTCTGGCGTAACAGACCAACATCTGACATGCTGTAGCCTTCTCTTCCAGACCGGCTGTTCTGATGCCAAAGTTCTGTTGTTCACCGATTGACACAAACTGCCAGTCGTCGTCACCGTCAACCGCGTTCATGTCTTCGTTATCCAGAAGGGCAACCTGGAATGGAAGGAAAATAGATTATTGTTATAACATGAATTACAGTACCGGTAGTCTATGTACCAAAAAGTCACCACAACAAAAGATTATATTTAGTAATAAGTAACACCCCGTTCTTAACATTAATCATTCATTACAAACCCCAATGCACTTGAATAAACTAATGAAAGCATATGGTCGTCCCGGGATTTCAACTCGGGACACCACACCCAGAACATAAGCACCTAAACCATTACACCACCAACTACAAACCCCAATGCACTTGAATAAACTAATGAAAGCATAGGGTCCTCCCGGGATTCCAACTCGGGACACCACACCCAGAACATAAGCACCTAAACCATTACACCACCAACTACAAACCCCAATGCACTTGAATAAACTAATGAAAGCATATGGTCGTCCCGGGATTTCAACTCGGGACACCACACCCAGAACATAAGTACCTAAACCATTACACCACCAACACAGTTTCAAGATCAAAACGTAATCACCACCCATAACGAGGGGCGTCGCGCTCCTTGGTGCCGCTAGAAGAGTGGCGAACACATCATAAGGTATCATACGGTAAGGTAAGATCCACTGAAAACCCTGAAACATCATGGCAACCACCCAAGCCCTGCTCTTGAACAGGGAGTGAATGGTGGTTAAAGCTGCATCATCACCGTAAGATCTGATCCCACGTCTTTCTTGGTCTACCCCTTGGTGCAGCTCTCTCTACGTTCACAGACTTGCATTGTACAATCGCGCTAATAAGTGATGTCTCGACACCAAGTGTGTTTTGATCAATAATTGGTATCAGCAATATCTAAGCTTCATTTCTTCATATCCAGTGAACTATACAAACATATTCCTACACTTACCCACCCTATTCAACATCTGACAGACATTAATACAGCACAGAGCGAGCCAAACGTAATGACAGCTGGGACATGACTTATTAGCGCGACTGTACAATCGCGCTAATAAGTGATGTCTGGGCACCAAGTATGTTTCGATCAATAATTGGTATCCGCAATATCTAAGCTTCATTTTTTCATATTGATTTAGATATACCAACATGTTCCTACACTTACCAACCTATTCAACATCTGACAGACATTAATACAGCACAGAGCAAGCCAAACGTAATGACAGCTGAGACATGACTTATTAGTGCAACTGTACCACCCACCTTAGTTCAGCCATCCTCTGTACATGTCCAAACCATCTAGTCCTGCTATACCCAGTTCCAAGTTAGAAGTCCGGAAATCGTGAACTCTAACCTCTGTAACTCTAAAAGGGCTAGAGTAAATGGGCTGTAAATTGCCACACCTATTGCCTGCCTGACCCTTCCCAAATGGTATGAATATTCGGTGGATTACTCTAGTCGTTTGTGAGTTATAGAGTTTAATGTTTAACCCCTTATTGGCGGCGTGCGACATATGTCGAGTGAAATAAATTTGGACTATGTGTCGGTGCACGACATCTGTCGAGCACCATTTTCAGCACGTAATGTTGCTGAGAGAGAGAGCTGTGCGGTGGGACGAGCGTAGTAACCATATGACCGCTCCCCACCACCGCGGTGGACTTACTGAACTGTATCCCACCCTTCTCTCCCTCTTCTGCTTCACTGCACATGTAAGGAAATTGCCTTATTTCAGGGTTTTTGCACTCGTGTTGCACAATCGTTGCAAGAGAACCAGTGGTCGTACAAGGATGGTTCGGGTGTCATTGGAAAGCTTTGTTTACGCCCTTTCAGGGATAGATACTTGTTTTACGCTCTGGGTCTTATTTAGGCATGAAAATTAGCATGGAAACAACCATATTTAGGGTAAAAAAAAAAACGCTGGGCACTACGGTCAAATAGACCACCTAGGCCGCCAATAAGGGGGTAAGAGGTTGTGCCTACTTGTAACAGGTACACATCTGATAACTGATACTCTTGATACTTGATTCGGAATCGACTACATACTTAATACTTAATACTCTTGATACTTAACACTCTCCTCAACTTTCCATTGCAGTTTGGCCACACAAATGACGTTTTCAATATACAATTATCCTCCTCAAATCTATATTCATTCAACTTTTCTTTGCATTAAATCTCACCTCAGGTTTAAGTGAAGCAGTTTTGAGTACGGGTCCCATCACCAGGGGAAGGTAGGGCTCGAAGCGTTTACCCATGATCTTACAAATACGGGCCCAAGCAGAGATGAGGTAAGAGACTTGGGGGTCGTCGTCGGCCATGTCCTCCTGGTTGGTCTGAGCGTTCAGTAGCAGGTCCATCATCTTCCCAGCGTCAGTCAGGAACTGGAATAAAAAAAACGATGTTATAGTGTAAAATTTGCAAATATACAAACCAAAACAGGGACGGCAAATTATACAGAAAAAAGAACTTATCAAAATCACTGTTGTCTGTTAATTATAATTTAAACTTGGAAAATAAACAAACCAAAACTAGGACAACACAATTGAAATATCAAGTGAACGAAGGGAATTTAACCCTCCCGAAAATCTCCAGCCGGCGCGGGGATTCGAACCCTGGTTAGTGACCTCAGTAGGTCCGGTCACCCCAGGACCGCGCGCTAACCCACTCTGCCACCTCGGACGTTAATAGGATAGTAACCTTAGTTCTCCTTGAAAGAACCAGGTTGATAGTCTGGTGGATATCATCACTTGAAGGGTTTCTTGGACTTCACCATCATGACTATATTACACTAACCCAAACGTCAACTCGGGTAGCGGAGTATTTGGGTGGCGGGATTTTTGCGAGGGCATTACAACAAGCAAGTCAAAAGAACTTGTCAAAATTGCTTGAAATAAAAGAACACAAACCCACCACATAGGGCGTACATCGCGCCACTGGCGGCCCGAACCTCTGTCTGTCTCTCTACAACCTTAGCGGTTTCTGTCTGTCTCTCTACAACCTTAGCTGTTTCTGTCTGTCTCTCTACAACCTTAGCTGTCTCAGTCTGTCTCTCTACAACCTTAGCTGTTTCTGTCTGTCTCTCTACAACCTTAGCTGTTTCTGTCTGTCTCTTTAAAGCTGAATGCTTTTTCACTCAACATTGATCCTTAACACTGGTCTGGCAGCTTATTAGGTCTAAATGTATAATATTTCGGTCACCTAAATTCATCTAACAACAGTCTAGTTTCCGATACCAGTGCAAAATAGTCCAGAAATATTGCCTGAAAAATGTTGATCATCGAATGTTGACTATAAAAGCTCTCGTGTGATACCGGCTTAACTGTACTACTTTTCCTTCTAGGTGCTGGTGAGATTGAGGTGGCACTGTAAGGGGGGCTGTGGACGGTGGGGGCATTGGCCCGGGGGTGAAAGCCCGTGGGCTGATGATCCTCTCCCCCGCTGCCCTCTCAGAGACAGATCTCATCTTTCCCTGGCCGAGCATCTGGAGCGGCTTCGGTCAACCGGACTCAGGACTGTTCATCCAGACAGTCTGGGGAACTACAATAACGGACTGAAAATGATATGGTGATGGGCTGGTCTATCAGAGTGAGAACTGAGCGATCTCTGCCATACCCATAGCTCTGCCATACCCATAGCTTACTCTGACTGTTCCTTTTACTTATATATTTTCTAGATCTCAAGTGACGGCGTCTCTTCCGTGGATTGACCTCCCAATCTACCATGATTGGAAGCCAAAGCGTCACATTTTTCCTTTGCCCCTCAACTTTCTCTTTATAATTGCTGAGGGGCACAGGGCCCTGGGTGGGGCTTTGGTTTCCCGGGCGTTTCCGCACCCTCCTTAGCTCCCCGCCATGGAGTGGCTTCGGTCACCCAGGCTTTATTGTGGTCGGCAGGGAGGGTTCTTTGGGGGCGCTCGATTATAGCCTTGGCCTTATTCGGGGCCTTGGGGCTGTTCGGCCAGGCAGCTTGAGGAACAAGAACAAGAACAACAACAACTGACTGAAAATGATTGATTTAGCACCGAGATCCCTGTCAGGGAGGAGGACTAACTACAGCCCGTTTCTTCTTTTCGACTGACGGTAATTTGCAAAGTTCCCATCAAGATTTCTCAGTTATTTTGAAGATTTTGTAGTGAAATATGGTGCTAATTATATCAACTTGGTCTTAATATAGAGTAATTTGCTGCTAAGGGAATACATTGTTGCCAGATTAACCCTCTCACGTTCTTGATGCAATTTTGAGCCTATTAGGGATACTTTAAAGCCTTTGTTACCATCAGGGGTATTTAGAAACCTTTAGTTTAGTTACTTCAACCTCTGCAGTTGTCTTTGAGTTAGCTGTGTTGAGCCTATTGGGGATACTTTAAAGCCTTTGTTACCATCAGGGGTATTTAGAAACCTTTAGTTTAGTTACTTCAACCTCTGCAGTTGTCTTTGAGTTAGCTGTGTTGAGCCTATTAGGGATACTTTAAAGCCTTTGTTACCATCAGGGGTATTTAGAAACCTTTAGTTTAGTTACTTCAACCTCTGCAGTTGTCTTTGAGTTAGCTGTGTTGAGCCTATTGGGGATACTTTAAAGCCTTTGTTACCATCAGGGGTATTTAGAAACCTTTAGTTTAGTTACTTCAACCTCTGCAGTTGTCTTTGAGTTAGCTGTGGGCAGAAAACTAATTTTGGAGAGGTAATTATAAGAGTGAGAGAACTCTATTTATTATTGCTAATCTGGCAACCTCTGCGTCATAAATGCGTGAAAGGGTTAAAAGAAACAAGAGTATAATTTAACACTGACCTTATCAGCCCCAACAGCTAGACCGATGAGGGAGACGCACTCGATGGTCTTGCCTCGGAGTAGTCTAAGTTCGTTAGAGTTAGCGTTCTCGATAATATACATCAGACACGGGATGAAGCGGTCGTAGTATTCCACAAACTTCTCCTCGGCTGTGTCGGCCACGGAGGCGATGGTTGTCACTACTTGTTCCAGTACCAGCTTTGTTCCGCACTCCATTAGCTGAAAAGGTAAGGGATATATTTAGTATTAATTTTACATCATGAAAATGTAAAACTTGCAAACTAAACAAACAAAAACTGGGACGATACAAGATAAAGGTAAAATAACTTATCAGAATAATGCTTACTAAAATAAAAACATTAAGAAATAAAAGAACACAATCCACCACATAGGGTGTATATATATATTACAACATGAGCAGGGCGGGTGCCCAACTCCGAAAGGAGTTGAAATGGGGGAGCTATCCCCCCGCCAAAGGTGGCTTTCTAGGGCCTTTCCTAGCTGATGCTGAGAGGATTGGGTTCTAGTCATGTGGTGATGGGCTGGTCTATCAGAGTGAGAACTGAGCGATCTCTGCCATACCCATAGCTTACTCTGACTGTTCCTTTTATTTATATATCTTCTAGATCTCAAGTGACGGCGTCTTTTCCGTGGATTGACCTCCGTACTGCCAACCTAGAAGTTGGCAGATTGGGAGCCAAAGCGTCATATTTTTCCCTTGCCCCTCAACTTTTCCTTGCTGAGGGGCACAGGGCCTTGGGTAGGGCTTTGGTTTCCCGGGCGTTTCCGCACCCTCCTCAGCTCCCCGCCTTGGATTGATTTCAGTCACCCGGGCTTTGTTAGTAGTAAGCAGGGTGGGTTTTGTGGGGGCACTCGTTTATGGCCTTGGCCTTGCTCGAGACCTTGGGGCTGTTCGGCCAGACAGCCTGGGGAACAACAACTACAAGTTAATATGTTTCCCGGTCGGCGGCCGGGGGAGTGCTGGAGCAACCTTGGTGACCCTGGTCTCTGGGTATTCTCCTGGGTGACCTAGATGTGTGTGAATTTTGTGTTTTGCCTGTGTTTGTTCGCTGTTCTGTCTTTTGTTTTGTGTTTTCCTGTTCTTGCTTTGTCTTGAGTCGGCCACCCCCAAGAAAATACAAAACAAAATAAAATAATAAAATAGAGGAAAAAACATAAAATCAAAAATAGGAAAAGTGGGGATTGGGCCTGAGCATATAGATAGATAGATAGATAACTTGGTAAGTTCAAACCCCACTCACCTCTTTGAACTTAGCAGCTAATATGCCCTCCAACTTGGCGATGATGGTGGGGAGGTAGGTGGCCAAGATGTTCTTTGGACAAACTTCTGAGAAATTTACCAACGCTGCTCCCGCATGGGCCTGGAATTAAAAAATAAAAATATATATAGATACCTGTAAATGTACAGTACTGCACCAACTTTCGCGGCCAATAGGGACCGCTGAAAGTGGCGCGAAAGTGCGATTAGCGAAAGTTGGGGCATCGAGGTAATAGGGAACGGGCATGTACGAAAATTCACTCCCAAATTGAACAAACCCTGTCAACCAATGACCCAGAATTGCTACACCAACTAAAACTGGAATTGGTACACTTACTTACAAGTACTCAATATTTTAATGAGTCTATAGTGCTGATTAGCCAGGCATAATAATGAATTACAGTTCTTATACAGAAACTGAACCACCGCCATAGGCCTATGCAATGTTTTGGTAAGAGTTCAGTTAGCGTTACGGTACGATACTGACGCTCCAACCGTATATGATACTATGAGGCGCATTTTGGCTCAAGCCAAAACTCAAGCAAAACTGCACCTATAATTTGGACCAAGACATCAGTTTCAGTTATGGCCACTAGATGGCATCATGGCACCGCTTGAACCCAAAACAATGCAAATGGCGCCGGCACAGGTTAACCTTATAACCTTATGTCTAAGCATTGTAACCTATTATAATGCTTTGTTAATCAGCATTATAAACTCATTAAAGTATTGAATATCTGTAAGTAAGTGTACCAATTCCAGTTTTAGGCAGCTTGAGGAACAACAACAACATTCCAGTTTTAGTTGGTTCAGCAATTCTGGGTCATTGGGTGACTAGGCTAGGTACGTTCAACATGAGTAGGCCTATTTGTAAGTACAAATAATTTTATTGAGTATTTGTAAGTACAAAGGATAGGCCTAGGCCAGTAAGTGACAGCCTAGAGGCAGTGATGGCCAGAGTAGACGAGTTAGCGTCGGAAAATGTGGCACTCAAGGCTCAGCTTAAGGAATATGAGGGCCACCTGAGTGAGGAAGTAAAAGGAATTAGTGAGGTAAAAAATGAGTGGACAAGGGTAGAGAGTGCCACGATGGTAGCCCTTGAAGAAATTGTGAAGGAGCAGAAGGAAGAGAGAGAAAAGGAAAAGAAAGAGTTTGAAAAAAATGTAGTGCAAGTTTTTAAAGAAGAAGAGAAGGTAGTGAGAGAGAGACAATAGATAGAGGTAAGTGTGTAGTAATCTTTGGAGATGTGGAAGAGCACCTGGCAGATATGAAGGTAAGAAAGGAAAGGAATGTTGTGAAAGTCAAGGGGATACAGGATTACTTAGACGAGGGTTATGGATGGTAAAATGAACTGGAGGAGGTGAGAAGGTTAGGAATATATAAGAAGGGCGAGATGAGACCACTAAGAGTGGAACTAAAGTTTAGATCAACAGCAGAAGCAGTAGCCAATGTGAGCTGGAAATTAAATTCGACAGAGCTGAATCATATAAGGGTAAAAAAGGACCTAAGTGTAGAAGAACGAGAACAGTTAAGGGAACTCCAAGCTAAGGCTGATGAAGAGAATGGAAAGTTGTCTGAAGAGCAAAAGAAGAAATTTTTTTGGAGAATAAGGGAAGGGCAAGTAAGGAAGTGGTACATCAGGAGCCACCAAGAACCGAAAGTAAGAGGAGTGATAGGGAAAGAGACAGAGAGACAAGTACGAAGTCAAAGCAAGGATACGGAGCGAGAGATAATGCAGGGAGCAGGGGACCGGAGAGAGAGCCAGGATGTGGTGGAGAGGGTGGAACAGAGGGAGAGAGAGGGGGGAGGAGAATGAAATTAGTGGGGGAGGTGGAACTGGGTCAGGGAAGGGATGGAGGAGGAGGAGGTGAACCTGGTAGGAGGCAGAGAGGGAAGAGAAACAAGGAGGTGGATTCAAATATACTGTGCTACTACACTAATATAGATGGAATAAACAGTAAAAAGGTAGAGTTTAGATAATATATTAAAAAAAGATCAACCACAGATAGCCTGTTTGACAGAGACAAAGCTGAACCAGGACTTTGACAGCAACATAGTGTTTAGTGAAGGATATAATATATGGAGAAATGATAGAAAGGGTAAAAGGGGAGGTGGAGTGGCAGTATTAGTTAAGAACCCTATGACAGCAAAACACGTGGAGTTTAAATAATGACAAGGCAGAAATAATGGCAGTTGAACTCAATGATATAGAAGGAAAAAAGCTAGACATAGCAGTAGCTTACATGCCACCAAAGACCAGAGCATGGAGGGAGTTGGAGTTTGAGGAGATGGTAGAGGATATGATTCAGTCGTTGAGAAGATTGCTTTTAAGGAAGAATCGATTGATCTTGGTAGAGAGATTTCAACTGTAGTGAGGTTGATTGGAATCGGGAGATGCAGGGCCAAATCAGAGATCTTGGGGAAGTCGGCTAGTGGAGTTGGTTACGGAAAATGTACTTACACAACATGTGAAGGAAAATACAAGAATGAGGGGTAATAACGAACCTTCTAAACTCGATCTGATTTTTACAAAAGATCCTCACGAAATTAGTGATATAAACTATCTATGTCCTGTAGGTAAAAGTGATCACCTATTACTAAAATGGAAGTTGACCTCGAGTAATGCCAATAGATTTAGACAATAGCTACATAAATGACAGATTAAATTATAGTAAAGCTGATTATGTATCCTTGAAAAGATATTTAGAGGGAGTAGATTGGGATCTTATTTTGAAGGAACGGGACGTACAAGGTAAATATAGTAGATTCCTCGAAATTTATAGAGTAGGAACCAATATGTTTGTCCCAAGATATAAAACTGGAAATTAATAAGCAGAAAGATTGGTTTTAATTTGAAATGCAAAAGAGCTTTGGGTAGGCGTGATGCAGCTTGGGCTAGATTAAGAAGAAGGAACACTGAGAGTAATCGGAATAAATATAAACAGGAGAGGAATAGATATGTTAACATAATTAGGCAAGTTAAAATGAACTATGAGAAGAACATAGTAAATAAATGTGAAAGTGACCCTAGATTATTTTATAAATATATAAACAGAAAGTTGAAGGTAAAGAAACAAATTACTAAATTAAGAGTTGATGCTAGGACGTATGAAAATGTATCGGACATGTGTGAGGTAATGAATAACAAATTGGGGTCAGTTTTTACTAGAGAGGAAGGTTTTGACGAACCACAGGCGGGAGTACTGGAGAGTGGTCTTAGTAAGATTGAAATAACTAGAGATGAGCTGTTATCTGCGATGAGAGGACTTGAAGTAAGGAAAGCTATGGGACCGGATGAAGTGTCTGCCTGGGTTTTAAAGGAGTGTGCAGAGCAATTAGTGGAGCCAGTGAGGGACATAATTCAAGCTTCCTTAGATAAAGGACAGGTTCCTGTTGAATGGAAAAGAGCTAATATCATTCCGATATACAAGAATGGAAACCCTGAGGACCCTCTAAACTATAGACCAGTTTCACTTACTAGTATTGTATGCAAGATTTGTGAAAAGCTAATTAGGAAGAGATGGATGAAAATGTTGGAGAGAAAGAAAATAATAACCCCAAAGCAATTTGGATTCAGAGAAGGGACATCTTGTGTTACCAGTTTGCTATGTTATTACAGTAGGGTGATAGATGTACTCCAAGAAAGAGGCGGATGGGTGGACTGCGTCTACTTAGACCTTTCCAAAGCATTCGATAAGGTACCACATAAGAGATTGTTATCTAAGCTTGAGACGCTAGGATGTGTCAGGGGGAGTTTGCTGAAATGGATGGAGAGCTATTTAACAGATAGGGAAATGAGGACCAACATTAGAGGAACTTACTCATCGTGGCGGAAAGTTGAGAGTGGTGTGCCGCAGGGATCTGTGTTGGCACCTCTCATGTTTCCTTATGTACGTGAATGACCTGCCGATAGGCATAAACTCTTACATGTCAATGTTTGCAGATGACGTAAAAATTATGAGACAAATAACAAATAAAAGTAGTTGTGAGGAGCTGCAAGGGGATTTAGATAAAATATACGAATGGAGCACCAAGTGGAAAATGAAATTTAATATAAGTAAATGTCATGTGTTAAATATGGGAAGAAGTGTGAATAGACCAAATTGGGAGTACAGGATGGGAGATAATTAAATTAGCAAGGCCGAAAAAGAAAAAGATTTAGGGTTGATTATACAAGATAATTTGTCGCCAGAGAAACATATTAACAAGCTCTTTAGCGGAATGTATGCAATGGCCGGGAATATGAAAGTTGCTCTGAACTATTTGGATGAGACCATGGTAGCGAAAATTATGAAGAGTATGATTAGACCAAGATTGGAGTATGCAGCAGTGGTGTGGTCCCCGCATCTAAAGAAGCATATTCACAAGTTAGAAAGAATCCAGAGAGCAGTCACTAGATTGGTTCCAAGTCTCAGAGAACTGCCATATGAAGGGAGGCTAGACAAATTAAATCTACCGAGTCTAAAAGAGAGGAGAGAGAGGGGAGACATGATAATGATGTACAAATGTACCCGGGGGCTGGAGAGGCTGGATAGGGAGGATATATTAATTATGGATACAGGAATAACTAGAGGCCACAGCTACAAAGTAAAAAGACCTACCTGCAAGAACGATATCAGGAAGTTTAGCTTCCCCTATAGATGTATTGACAAATGGAATGGGCTGGAGGAGGAGGTGGTAGGGGCAAGGAACATCCATATTTTCAAGAAAAAAAATACAGAATAGTAAAAGACGGCGTCAACACCGCCGCCGCTCAACACCGTGAACGACCGCAATTAGGTAAGCACTGGTACTGAGCTGGATACACAGGCATAGTTTGCCTTTTTCCAGAGGATCTACTGTAAGAAACTGTAAGAAACTGTAAGAATAGGCCTTCAATTTCGAAGCTCGGGCGCGAAAATGAGTTTTTACCGCCAAACTCAAATCGGCGGAATATTGAGAGACTGCCGCGAAAGTGAGATTCGCGAATCGAGATGTCGCGAAACTTGGTGCACTACTGTAGATACAGCATACATAATACAGTAACCCCTTGCAATTCATGGGGGTTAGGGGGGGACTGACACCCGCAAATATTTTCTTAGGACACTCTCCCACCTTGATAATTAATATGTTTTATTCTATTCACACGCTATCAACTGAACCAGCCGGATGGCTGGTTAAGAAACAAACAAACAACTAACCTGCACTCTTGGATTAACACCATCGTCCATCACTAGTAACAGTCCAGGAACAACATTTTCGTGGAACTTTTTCTGGAACACCGGAGCAAAGTCTGTTGCCATCTGACCGATTGCGTTACAGGCGGCATAACGCACTCTGGGGTGAGGGTCTTGGAGGAATCTGATCACTGCATCCACAATCTGGAAAGAAACAATAAATTATTATGTTCCTTCCAACAACCAACTATATTCCTAAAATCGATTAATGAAATTTACAAACACATGTGGCAGTCCGTGGATTCGAATCCAGGATGCTCACACCGAAAATCAACACCTTATGCATCGCACCACGTAGACAGTTAAAGAATGGTGGACACTGCCTACGATTTATTATGCAATACAGAGTTAAATATCTCTGGGGTGGGGGTCTTGGAGGAACATATCAACGCATCTTCAATCTGTAAATAAATAAAATAAATAAAATAAATAATCTGTGTTGGTGGTGTAATGGTTTAGATGCTTATGTTCTGGGTGTGGTGTCCCGAGTTGGAATCCCGGGAGGACCATATGCTTTCATTAGTTTATTCAAGTACATTGGGGTTTGTAGTTGGTGGTGTAATGGTTTAGATGCTTATGTTCTGGGTGTGGTGTCCCGAGTTGGAATCCCGGGAGGACCATATGCTTTCATTAGTTTATTCAAGTGCATTGGGGTTTGTAGTTGGTGGTGTAATGGATTAGATGCTTATGTTCTGGGTGTGGTGTCCCGAGTTGGAATCCCGGGAGGACCATATGCTTTCATTAGTTTATTCAAGTACATTGGGGTTTGTAGTTGGTGGTGTAATGGTTTAGATGCTTACGTTCTGGGTGTGGTGTCCCGAATTGGAATCCCGGGAGGACCATATGCTTTTATTAGTTTATTCAAGTGCATTGGGGTTTGTAATTGATGATTAATGTTATGAACGGGGTGTTACTCAATAAACAAAACAAATCTAAAGTACAGTACAGTATATCTGCAATAGTAGGTGTTTGACAGAAGGAAAGATGGTCTTGGAGGAAATAAAATGCAAAACTTAAATAACAGTCCAAAAAAAATGAGTCAAGTTGGTTCAAATAATTAACACCCCGTTCTAAACATTAATCTTCAACTACAAACCCCAATGTACTTGAATAAACTAATGAAAGCATATGGTCCTCCCGGGATTCCAACTCGGGACACCACACCCAGAACATAACATTAATCATCAATTACAAACCCTAATGAACAGTCGGCCTTCGGGTAACGTGGCTTTAGGTGCCGCAGTTCTGCTCTAACACGGGTACCCCAAATGTGCCGAGTCAGCATCTAGCACGGTTTTGTTTAGGTAACGCTTGTGGCGGGTGGCGGCTGGTCGGCATCTCTCGGCCGGTGACGTCAGACTCGTCAGACCCGTATATATCGGCATATTAGACACATTTCTAAGCCTCCAAAACCATGGGTGGTGTCTGCGTAACGCTCCCTGGGGCCGGTACGATATACCCGCGTTACCCGAGGGCGGACTGTACTTGAATAAACTAATGAAAGCATATGGTCCTCCCGGGATAGCCAGGGCTAGAGGGTGCCCTTGTTACAGGGACTTTACTGGACATTTACCACAAATCGCTACACTTAGGCATCCTAACTATTAATGACTACTAATGGCATAAGGTGGGATCCAACTGCCGACGCTCCGATCAGCAGTCACATACTACCGACCACGCCACGACCCGCGCCGGGGGTATTAGGCATCACCATCCTAGTATCTCGTGCCCCTGGGAGGGAGGGCTGGGGGATGTTGTGGCGGTTTGGCCCCTGTCGTTGGTCGTCTGTGATTTGCAAATCCGAGGGGTGGTCCCACAACGTAGACGCCGCCATACCAGGACCATGGCTTTCCTTAACCCTCGGAATCCAGGAGGCCTCATATGAGGCAAAATGGTCGGCTAAAAATCGGCGCTATAATCATCAGAACTCGGCAACCACGAGTTGTAGCAACGTTGTAGCGACGTCATCTCTACGGCATTCTACAGACAACAAAAAGTTCTACAATTTGCAAATACACTGACTGCTCTAGGTGGTCTCAATCAGTAGCTACTGAATTATGAAGTTGATTTTACCAAAATTCATATGAGGCCCCCCGGATCCCATGGGTTAAGAGCTTGGGGCTGTTCGGCCAGGCAGCCTAATACTATCACTATAGTCTATTTTTACCCAGCTGATGGTAACTTGTCATATGTTCATCTTAATTACTTGGCTATTACGAAGATTTTGTAGCAAAATATGTTGCTAACTATGAACACTTGGCAATAATATGATGCAGACACAAATTTGGTCCATATTTTTCCATTAGGTATCGAGAAATCAGCTGGTAAAGGATTCAATTTGCCATCAGCTGGAAATAAACCGTCTATAGTACTAGTACCATCCTAGTATTGTCAAACAGTTCAAATGAATACTGGATATAGTTCTTATAACTTATGAACATTAACCCTCTGGGACCGGCTACGCATTCTATAAATATTCCCCGAAACCCGGGGGTTTTGGCCGAAAAACGTCTATGCCTAGGCTACCGTATCTTTGTTATTTTGACTGCTTCCGCATTCCCGCGCATCTCCAAGCATAGATGTGTTTCGTACCTGTAGAATGGCATTGAGTAGAGCTCTCTAAGTCAATTGGTTCAGTTGTGATGATGATTTCCGTGGAGAGAACTTTGTGGCGATATCAGCCACTTTTCAATACTAAACAATAACACACAGCCACACAAGAACAAGCGACGCCTCTCCTTCTTGTGGTCGGAGATGCGCGGCGTCGGTCCAACCGGCTGTTGTTTACATGCGTCGGACGGACGCCTTTCAAAACAAGCTTACAGGCTTTCAAGCTGCCGGAGCCTCAGAGCCCTACCAGGTTCCGCGGGCCGCGTTTGTTATGGGTGCCTCAGAGCCCTACCGGGTCTGAGGGGTTAACACTGGGCCCTGTGTCCCTTAACAATTATGAAGGGAAAGTTGAGGGGCAAAGGAAAACAGTTATCACTTCTAAACAACTGCACAATAGTGTAAAATACGTACCTGAGGCAACATAACCTCCATTTGTTTATGACAGCCTTCACCCACGGCAGATATAGCCATCAACGCAGCGTGTCTACACTTCCAATTATCACTTTGTAACATTTGTGATAGTGTGGCGTTGATGTGGGGTAGCACTGTCTTGCCTCCGAGGCCACAAGCCAGGCGGTCCAGGGAGGATTCTGCCACCACTGAGTTGCTGTCGTTGTCTTCTTCCGCTTGTTCGTCGCTCACGCTCCATTCCTGAAATAATATGAGCATTATTAATCACCATCACATATTATTATTACTGCAGAACATACAACCACTTACATACATACATATATTGTACATAACATTTTAACCCTCTCAGACATATGACACGATTTTTAGCCTATTAGGGATACTTTAAAGCCTTTGTTACCATCAGGGGTATTTAGAAACCTTTAGTTTAGTTACTTCAACCTCTGCAGTTGTCTTTGAGTTAGCTGTGTTGAGCCTATTGGGGATACTTTAAAGCCTTTATTACCATCAGGGGTATTTAGAAACCTTTAGTTTAGTTACTTCAACCTCTGCAGTTATCTTTGAGTTAGCTGTGGGCAGAAAACTAATTTTGGAGAGGTAATTATATGAGTGAGAGAACTCTATTTCTTATTGCTAATCTGGCAATCTCTGCATCATATGTGCGTGAAAGGGTTAAGACTGAGTGCTCCACACATACGTGCAGTTTCATTCTCTTGTCCTAATGGCGGCGTTCCAGGCAACCCTGGTAAGGGCTGCTTCACTTGTCAAATTTTTGGATTTGAGATCGGCACATATAGTCCGATCCCAGGTCTTCCTCTGTCCACCCCTTGGTGCAGCTCCCTCCACAATCACAGACCTGCATCTGTTCACCCAATTGTGTTCATCCATTATGGTTTATAGTTCAAATGATAAGTGTTTGGAAGTCATCAAATTCCTAAAACAATGCTATTTTATGTTAAGTTTCGTATATTCCTTCTCATCTATCTATCTATTGCCGGACGCCTTACTCCCTTTACGAGGGTGACCATACACAGAATGCCCCCAAGCGGACCTATTCCCTGTGAGAGGGACAACCCAAGCCAGTTTAGTGAAGGACTTACAGGATTGACCACTCAATTTTGGATCCGTCCAACTCCGAGGCCCTCTGTGTATCTTGTTAGCACTATTTTTCTACAGTGGTGTTCGGCTAAACCATCCACTAACCTGCCTTACCCTTAGGTAAGGGTACGGATTTGTATCAGGTTTACTCCCCTAGACAGGTTGCCAACCAAGGCTGACGAGTCCCATCCACCCGGATTTGTATAAGGTTGTCTCCCCTAGACGAGTTGCCAACCAAGGCTGACGAGTCCCATCCACCACTCATACTTTCATTAATTTCATTGGAGGTGTTTAGTGGTGTGGTGAAATTAATAAAAAATATATTCAATCAAATCTTCAAACAAAATTGCTTCGGTTTGACACCCTGATCATCACCTCTTACCATCACAAGTTGGTGCTCTATTCATCACGCTACGGCTTATGGCCGATTATATAGACCTACTCTATTTTTTCCCAGCTGATGGTATATTGAATCCCTTAGTAGCTAATTTATCGATACTCAATGGAAATATATGAAACTACTATGGCTGTGTGTCGGATTAATGCCAAGTTTTCATACTTAACATCATATTTCGCTACAAAATCTACCTTATAGCTGAGTAACAAAGATAGAAACATGACAATTTACACTCAGCTGGACAAAAATGGACTATAGTAATACCCACCTCTTCATCATCCAAGTCAGTCATCATGTTGAGCATCTGAGGTATGAGGGTGGTCATATATTTGGCTCCTGCTTTACGGACCATGGCCGGGGCGGTCTCTGCCAGGGTCACCACAACCTCCAACAATAAGTGTTTCCAACCGTCACCAACGTTTGCATCCGGGAGTGCCTGGGGGGGGGGGGAAGAAAAAACAGTGTTACAATTTATGGCTCTGTCTCGAGTCGGCCACCCCCAGTAAAAATAAATAAATAACAAAAAGGGGGAATGGGCCTGAGTAAATAAATAGACAGACTATTTATGTTACAATTTATACTTTTTTAACCCTCGTGGCCCGGGCTGGTCCTCCAAAGGACGGAGGTCGTATCCGGGCGATCTGGCCGAAAAACGTCTAGGCCTAGGCTACCGTATGTTTGTTTATTTTAACTGCTAGAAATTTCCCACGCATCTATAAACGTAGTGCGGTTTTCAATCTGTAGACTGGCGTTGAGTAGAGCTCTGTAAGTCAACTGGTTCAGTTGTGATGACAATTTCAGTGGAGCAAATTTTTTCCGCGATGTTGACAATGTCGGAGCTTTTCAGACACTAATTTCATCTTACGTCACAATGTCAATAACATTGATCCGACGTCTCCTTATTGTTTTCGGAGGTGCAACGATCGGCTTTGTTTACATGCGTCGGACGCACGGCGTTCAGACCAAGCTTACGGATTTTAATAGGACACCCGGGTACCGGCCCATCTGCCGCGGTTGCCTTTTAAAATGACAGCCGGGTAGGAAGGGTTAACCCTCCAGACCCGGTAGGGCTCTTGAACGCCCATAAAAAACACACCCGAGCTACCCGGAAGGGCTCTTAAAGACCCATGAGCTCAAAGCCTGTAAGCTTGGTGTGCGAGGCGTCGGTCCGACGCAGGTAAACAGCAGCCGGCTGGACCGACGCCCCGCATCTCCGGCCACAAGAAGGAGTGCGTCGCTTGTTCGTGTGTGCCTGTATGTTATTGTTAAGTATCGAAAAGTAGTGTAAAGTGGCTGTTTTTGCCATAAAGTTATCTCCAATGAAATCATCATCACAACTGAACCAGTTGACTTAGAGAGCTCTACTTAATGCCATTCTACAGGTACGAAACACATCTACGCTTGGGGATGCGCGGGAATGCGGAAGCAGTCAGAATAACAAAGATACGGTAGCCTAGGCATAGACGTTTTTCGGCCAAAACACCCAGGTTTCGGTATGGAATACATAGCCGGGGCTGGAGGGTTAAATAGATTTTTTTTTTTAGAAAAGTGGGGATTGGGCCTGAGCATATAGATAGATAGAAGAACACAATCCACCACATAGGGTGTACATTACTACATGAGCAAGTTGATCTGTTTCCCAAGCAAACTAATCACAGAACACAATACAGTATATAACACACAACACAATATAACTATAGGTAGCGCCAACCAACTTGACAATAATCTTCATCCCTGACCTCTCTGTAACTCAAAAGGGCCTAGAGCAAACTGGCAGTAAATATCCACACCTACTTCCTGGTGGACTCTTCCCAAATGATAGAAACGTCAGCCCGATTGCTTTTATTTATTTCAAGTTATGAGAAGTTAAGGGGTCAAAATTATTGTCAAGTTCGTTGGTGCTACCTATAATACTGTTTTAAGTACTGTACAACAATATATAGGCGGCCTAACGTACCTCGATAGCCTCCTGTATATTAACCCCTAAAGAGCGGCGCCCGGCTACAGTCGGACAAGAGAACCAAGGACTATGTGGCGGGGCCCGGCTATAGTCGCATGCAATTTTGAGCACATTATCGGCTCTGAGAGAGAGACGAGCGGTGGGAGGAGCGTAGGTCGCCTCTGACCGTTCGGCACAGGTCCCGCGCGGCAACTGACGTCGCCTCCACACACATCCACACTCACTAACTCGCTACACAGGGAATTATGTAAGGAAATGACCGTATTTTAGCGATTTTGCCCTTCGGTTGCACGATCGTTGCAAGAGAATGCGTGGTCGTAGAAGAATGGTTCTGGTGTCATTGGAAAGCTCAATTATCGCCCTTTCAGGGATATGTAATAGTATTACGCTCTGGCTCTTGTTTATGCATGAAAAAGAGCACGGAAATAAGCTCGTTTAGGGTAAAACCACCAACTTGGCAGGTAGAAGTTAGCGCCTAGGCCGCTCGTTGAGTGTTAAGGGGGTAGTACATGCTTCTTATTGCCCCCTTCTCCCTCATGTTGTCTTTAGCTTGAAGGGGGTCGGGGAGGGTGTTTTTAGCTTGAAGGGGGTCGGGGAGGGTGTTTTTAGCTTGAAGGGGGTCAGGGAGGGTGTTTTTAGCTTGCAGGAGGTCGGGGAGGGTGTTTTTAGCTTGAAGGGGGTCGGGGAGGGTGTTTTTAGCTTGAAGGAGGTCTGGGTGGGTGTTTTTAGCTTGAAGGGGGTCCGGATGGGTGTTTGTAACTTAAATTATAACACACGTCGCTCGTACTCAAAGGGTTAATAAAGTACACTATACCTTGATAGCCAGCTGTAGTATGGTCTCCACTTGGGGTCGCAGGAACTTTGGACAACTCTCGGCTAGGTCAACCAAACATTTCAATAGTGCATCGTCATCTCCCGCTTGGATACTGTTGGCGATAATCTGAAAACAAAGGAACGTAATGTTATTGTTGCTTCTTCATATTTTGCAATTACCTTTCTTTATTATATTATATCTATTAATTGGCGATAGTATCAATTGCTTGCTTTTGCGATTTCCATAGGTTATTTGTAGGGTAGTAGGGTAGTACCCAATAGCACTATCGTTAGGGAGTGCTATTTGTATTTTGTACTATTGTTAATGTCTTGTCAGGTTGCAAATTTAATTTTAATGAACATTTTGACACTAATTGTAGTTTCTTAATTCAAGCAGAGTTTAGTCAAATTTACCAGAACGTCCCAAACTGACTAATTCCTTGAACGTGACGATAGTGCGTTGTTATGCGAGCGATTAGTTTGCTTGGGAAACAGATTAACTTGCTCATGTAGTAATGTACACCCTATGTGGTGGATTGTGTTCTTTTATTTCATAAATTTTATTTTAGTAAGCGTTGTTTCCACATAGTGATTTTGATTAGTTATTTAGTTATTAGTTATTTACTCGCTAATATATTGAATTAAATTTTGATTAACAGTGTCTGTAAATATTGTGGTACAGTAGTAATACTAAACAGTCTTGTATTAATGTATGGAAATAAATTTGATTGTAAGCTAATGCTTATTTAATTTGTTCATATCATTATATACAGTAAAACAGGATGCACATTCATTAATCATCTGATCTGGGCATTCTATGATTTGTTTAGCCTATGTTTTGGAAAGCTGTGTCTAATCAATAAGCTACAACTACAACCTTCTGTGGGGGCGCTCGGTTATGGCCTTGGCCTTGCTCCGGGCCTTGGGGCTGTTCGGCCAGGCAGCTTGGGGAAAAACAATAACAACAACCTACTGCATATTATAGTTTTTTTTACCTTCCTAGGTCTGTGTTTAAGGGCTTTAGAGGGAAAAATCAAACCAATGCTAAATTCATATGATAAAAGTTAGCTGTTAACTGTTATCGTTAGCTTCCACTAATTTCATTAGCAATTTAGCGTTATCGAAGCTAACGTTTTCAGTTAGCTGATTATCGGTTAGCTGTGCCCACCCCTGTTCACTGCTACAGAAACTGATTGTACCACTAAAGTGGTGGGCAGTGGGGTCGCCACATCCCTACGCCAGAGAGAGAGAGAGGCTGACTACTGTATATCACTACTAAAACAAACTGGACAAATGCCTCACCTGCAGAAACTGTGGTAGTAGATCGGCAAAGTTCTTCTGTATGTTTGGTTCGTTGTCGTGGAGGAGTATGAATGCCGCGGTAGCCTTAACAGCCAGCGCCTGTACGGGAGGGTTGCCAGAGTCTGCCAGGGAGGAGGTTAACATGGCCTTAATCATGCCCAGGTGTTGTTGTTGTTGGTTCCCAAACACGCCCGGAACCAAACTGAAAGATAATGTTTTTTTATTAGGATAGCGAGGGGTAGTGTCCCAGCCTTACACAAGTCACTAGCAGTATTGACAGCGGATAAATGTTTGAATACCTCAATTCTTCGGAGAGACACTTGTTACTCATTCATACACGTAATAAAAATAAAATAAAATAAATAAAGTGCATGTTCAGCAAATAATCTCTGAACATAACATATACAGTACCAGTACAGTACTGGTACTGTACTGGTATACCACAAACAGATGCAACAGTACCTGAACAATGTGAGGGCAATCTCCTTATGAGCGATGTTTTGAGAACTTGCACTTTCAAACAAGAACTGCAAGAACTCCGGCCATTTGTTGTTTCCCTCGTCATCGATCATGTTGTGAGCCAACTCTCCGATAATGTCACAGAGTTTCTTCCTCATACTACTGTCGTCTTCCTGTTGAACGCACGCCAGCAGTTGACCTCGGACTTGTGCCTGTGCTTCTGCTGGTAACTGGAACAGATAGATTTTACCACTATTAGTAACACAAAATTTATACATAGGTACATATAGTACATACAAGTTTAACCCTCGGAATCCGGGAGGCCTCATATGAGGCAAACAAAAATATTGGCAGGAATCCGGGAGGCCTCATATGAGGCAAAATGCGCGGCTGAAATAATCATAACTCGGCAACCACGCGTCGTAGCGATGTCACCTCAACGGCAGTCTACAGACAACAAAACGTTCTACAATTTGCACAAAAATTTACTGCTCTAGGTGGTCTCAATCAGTAGCTACTGAATTATAGCTGCACAGCTGCTGCACAGCTACCACACCAACAGATCACCTACATCAAGAAACCAAAGTCCTCAAAGTCAAAGATCATCTGGACATGAGAGGCAATCAATTCCTGGCAGCAGCCTCCACAAACTAACACCACCCACTACACTACATGGCAACACACCCACAGACACCAAGAAATATCAAAACAACACCCAGTACACGGTATCACACAAAAATACTATCATCTCTCCCTCCCTGCCCAACTCAAACCAGCTTCCAGAAGCACATCAATACTCATATCTCTCACCGTTCCATACACTCACTCAAAGACAACACGCAGCTGCAGGCACCTTCCGAAATCCATCCTTCTTCGCGAGGACAGAGTTCACCTGGCAGGCTGAGATGTAGGCACCATCCAGCTCTTCTAAGCTATCAGAAGAGACTGGATGACTCCGTCAACGACACCTGCCCAGGATGCAACACAGCACCCCATACCATTAAACACATCATAGAAGACTGCATTCCACACAATCACTTACGCCAAAACATAATCTACACTCCTTGAGAGCTCTGTGGGAAAGCCCGATCGTAGCCATGGCCTTCCTTAGGGACTCAGGGCTGTTCGGCCAGGCAGCTTAGGGAACATCAACAACCACTATTAGAATGACAATAAAACAGCTTTTGTCTCATTTTGGTATAATTTAAGCAACCTTCGCGGTGAATCACACGCTCTGGGTTACGACAATTACATACCGGGTAAGCTTCTAATTTAACCACTATTGGGTTGAGGGAGGATTTACTATCATCATAAATATTGCCAGCGGGAGGAGGGATTAACAGCTGGCTGTTGGATAATTTGGGAAAAAAATTGAAAAGGAGTATAATGGGGCGTATCTTTAGCTCGAAGGTGTGTGTGTGTGTGTGTGTGTGTCAACTTGAAGGGGTCTGTGGGGCAAGTATTTAGTATGAAGGTGTTCTGGGTGGCTGAATGAAAAGGAGTTTATTGCACCCCCTGCTCAAGAGCTGGGCTAGGGTGGCTGCCTTGATGATCATGGACTTCAGTGAACAGTTACCACAGATTGCTAGACAGTGCTGTCCACCAACAACACTGGTGTCTGCCAAATAGCACACTGGCTGGCCCAAGACTCTGAAGTCGGTATCACACAAGCGCTTTTTCCCTCAACATTTATCTGTAACACTGGTCTGGCAGCTTATGAGGCTAACATTGAAAATATTTTGGTGACCTAAGTTTATCTATCAACAATCTAGTTTCCGATACCAGTGCAAAATACTCCAGAAATGTTGCCAGAAAAATGTTGCTCACTGAATGTTGACTGTAAAAGCTCTTGTGTGATACCGGCTCGAGTCTCCAACTCGCGGTTTGTAGGCCAGTGCTCTACCAACTTCTTATTTCAAATTCAATTAAGTCCATGACAACTCACCGTGGGGAAGACCTCATCAATATTGGTTGTGAGTTTGGAGGTATTTGTTAGTTTCTGGACTCCTTTCTCCCTCATGCTTAGCCCCATTTGTTCTTTATATTCCAAGACGTTTGCCGATCTTAAGACCTTTTGTGTCATTTAGGGGTCGATTTTAAGACCTTACGTGCCACGAAGAAACGTTGCATCCCTTGCACTATTCTACAGATATTTTCACAGCAATTGTTCCGAGGAACTTGCTTCAATTGTGCCGCCTCTCCACATCTTTCCCCGTAGAACTAGGGCAGCTGAGAGTGCCCATGAATTTACACTTTCTCCTCCACAATGCAGAACTTCTGTTTATCAAAATTCATTTATCCCCAAAACTACTACTCTTTGGAATTCACTTCCCTCGAGTTGCTTTCCACAAACTTACAATCTACAACAGTTTAAATCCAGTTGTTACAAACATTTTATGAATGGAGGATGCCTTTAGGCACATGGCCTTTTTTTTGTTGTATCTGTGTTTTTCCTTCCTCCGTTCATTGTCTCTTTAAAAAAATATAAATAAAAAAATTAGGGGTCGAATTTTCCTGGCTAGCAATAGCGAGCATGTAATTATAAGAGGAACCGGCCTTTGGCCGAGACAATTTTATCTTGAAGGGGGGGGGGTCGAGGGGGCATTTTGCAAAGTTTGAGGAAGGTCTAGCGAGGAAACTAAAAAAATACACGAGTTAATATATAAAAAAAATGCCACTTAATGACAACTTACCGTGGGGAAGACTTCATCAAAATTGGTTGTGAGTATGGGAGGTATTTGTTAAGTTTCTGGAACCCATTCTCCCTCATGTTTAGCCCCATTATAACTGTAGGAACTTACCGTGGGGAAGACTTCATCAAAATTGGTTGTGAGTAGTCTCCTGAGGAGCACAGCGGCCATTGTCCGAGCATCCTCGTTGGTGGTTTTGTTGACGACATATGTCAACAGTAACTGGAACTTGGTGTCGGGGCTGACTTTGTCGTATGCATTCTGGAAGGATGAGAGAAACAAATATATAAGTAAAAAATATATATAAGTAAAAAATATATATAAGTAAAAAATATATATAAGTAAAAAATATATATAAGTAAAAAATATATATAAGTAAAAAATTATATAAGTAAAAAATATATATAAGTAAAAAAAATATATAAGTAAAACAGAAGTAAAAAATATATATAAGTAAAAAATATAAGTAAAACAGAAGTAGAAGTAAAAAATATATAGAAGTAAAAAATATATAGAAGTAAAAAATATATATAAGTAAAAAATATATATAAGTAAAAAATATATATAAGTAAAAAATATATAAGTAAAAAATATATATAACTAAAAAATATATAAGTAAAAAAATATATATAAGTAAAAAAAATATATAAGTAAAACAGAAGTAAAAAAAATATATAAGTAAAACAGAAGTAAAAAATATATATAAGTAAAAAATATATATAAGTAAAAAAAAAATATAAGTAACAAATATATATAAGTAACAAATATATATAAGTAAAAAATATATATAAGTAACAAATATATATAAGTAAAAAATATATATAAGTAAAAAATATATAGAAGTAAAAAATATATAGAAGTAAAAAATATATAAGTAAAAAAATATATAAGTAAAAAATATATATAAGTAAAAAATATATATAAGTAAAAAATATATATAAGTAAAAAATATATACAGTATAAGTAAAAAATATATATAAGTAAAAAATATATAGAAGTAAAAAATATATAGAAGTAAAACATATAGAAGTAAAAAATATATATAAAAGGAATGTTAACCCTCTCACTACCATATGACGCAGAGGTTGCCAGATTAGCAATAAGAAATATAGTTCTCTCACTCTTATAATTAACTCTCCAAAATTAGTTTCCGGCCCACAGCTAACTCAAAGACAACTGCAGAGGTTGAAGTAACTAAACTAAAGGTTTATAAATACCCCTGATGGTAACAAAGGCTTTAAAGTATCCCCAATAGGCTCAACACAGCTAACTCAAAGACAACTGCAGAGGTTGAAGTAACTAAACTAAAGGTTTATAAATACCCCTGATGGTAACAAAGGCTTTAAAGTATCCCCAATAGGCTCAACACAGCTAACTCAAAGACAACTGCAGAGGTTGAAGTAACTAAACTAAAGGTTTATAAATACCCCTGATGGTAACAAAGGCTTTAAAGTATCCCCAATAGGCTCAACACAGCTAACTCAAAGACAACTGCAGAGGTTGAAGTAACTAAACTAAAGGTTTAAAATACCCCTGATGGTAACAAAGGCTTTAAAGTATCCCCAATAGGCTCAACACAGCTAACTCAAAGGCAACTGCAGAGGTTGAAGTAACTAAACTAAAGGTTTCTAAATACCCCTGATGGTAACAAAGGCTTTAAAGTATCCCCATTAGGCTCAACACAGCTAACTCAAAGACAACTGCAGAGGTTGAAGTAACTAAACTAAAGGTTTATAAATACCCCTGATGGTAACAAAGGCTTTAAAGTATCCCCAATAGGCTCAACACAGCTAACTCAAAGACAACTGCAGAGGTTGAAGTAACTAAACTAAAGGTTTATAAATACCCCTGATGGTAACAAAGGCTTTAAAGTATCCCCAATAGGCTCAACACAGCTAACTCAAAGACAACTGCAGAGGTTGAAGTAACTAAACTAAAGGTTTATAAATACCCCTGATGGTAACAAAGGCTTTAAAGTATCCCCAATAGGCTCAACACAGCTAACTCAAAGACAACTGCAGAGGTTGAAGTAACTAAACTAAAGGTTTCTAAATACCCCTGATGGTAACAAAGGCTTTAAAGTATCCCCAATAGGCTCAACACAGCTAACTCAAAGACAACTGCAGAGGTTGAAGTAACTAAACTAAAGGTTTCTAAATACCCCTGATGGTAACGCTTTAAAGTATAACTAAAGGTTTATAAATACCCCTGATGGTAACAAAGGCTTTAAAGTATCCCCAATAGGCTCAACACAGCTAACTCAAAGACAACTGCAGAGGTTGAAGTAACTAAACTAAAGGTTTATAAATACCCCTGATGGTAACAAAGGCTTTAAAGTATCCCCAATAGGATCAACACAGCTAACTCAAAGACAACTGCAGAGGTTGAAGTAACTAAAGTAAAGGTTTCTAAATACCCCTGATGGTAACAAAGGCTTTAAAGTATCCCCATTAGGCTCAACATATTGTCATATGTCGGAGAGGGTTAACAGGGAGGCAGAACGCAAACAATGCTCAAAATGCCAGTAGGTTTATGACTCTTAATCCCTTGTATGGTCAACTGCTAATAAACAACTTAAACAGGATCTCTCTCTCTCTCTCTCTCTCTCTCTCTCTCTCTCTCTCTCTCTCTCTCTCTCTCTCTCTCTCGACACTGCTATTCTCAGAAAGTTGTACACAGGCTAAATTCAGAAAACAAAATCAATTATCCCTCCTAAAACACACTCACTCACACACAATCTCTCTCTCTCTCTCTCTCTCAAAGTAGTACAAAGCTAAACAAAAAACCTCTCTCAAAGTTGTACAAAGCTAAATTCAGAAAAAACTCTCCATCCATCCATCCACCCTAACAATCCCTCCCTCCCTCTCTCTCTCTCTCTCTCTTTTCCGTGACCTTCAAACTGTGTGCTAAGCAGGGTTGCCAACCGATTGTCACAAGTACCGCTAGATTTGGTCCTAGAAAGTCGCTAGATAGTTAAAAAAAATAGATAAATTATAATCCAGCTATACTGTACCCTGTTCCAAATGGGTGGGCCTGAAATTCGCCACTTGCAAGTTTCAGGCTATAAGGAAGTTGGAGCCGTTAACCCTTTCAAGCTCCAATACGCGTTTCTTTTCTGGCTACTATTAGACGATTTTATTCAGATTAGTAACGGTATATGGAAGTCAAAGGGTTGATTGAGATAGTATTTACCATTTTAATACCCACAAATCCTTCCTAAGCTGCATAAAATCGTCTAAAGGTAGCCAAAATAAACTGCTAAAACGCGTCAGAGCTTCAAGGGGTTAACATCGATCGATATTAAACAGAAATGCAATAATAATGTAGGTTTCTGAATGATAAATAGTATGTTGAATTTGGTTTTATGTTTTAATATATGTACAACCGTATTTTAGCGGGTAATTCTGTTAAATATCAATGTCTACAGCTCCAACTTCCTTATAGAACGAAACTCGCAAGTGTTCAATTGCCAAATAATGGTAAACTATTGCCAGTAATCGTTTAAAAGTTGCCATGGAAACCGGTTATGTGGATCGTGGTTACGGTATTATGGTGGTAGTGCTAAGTTTGGCTCCCTAAGATGGCAACAACATGACCATCTCTCTCTCTGGCTAAAGGGGGTACCCGGAGAAAAACAGGGTACCGCGGAGCTTCAGGGGTACCGGACAAAACAGGATAACCGGGCCTTCAGGGTTACCGGACAAAACAGTGTCCCACGGAGCTTCAGGGCTACCGGACAAAACATGGTACAGCGGAGCTTCAGGGGTACCGGACAAAACAGGAGTACCGTGGACTGGACATTTACAGGTACTCTCTAAACAGTATCAACACTGGCGTATTTCCATCATTTATATATGAATCAAAATGTAAAGACAAGAAACGCAAGCTAATGTGTAAATAAAATAAATAAGACTTTGTTCGGAATTAAGGTGTACAGTCGGTCAGGCCGCGGTATGATTGGGCCGCGGTGTACTTATTATTTGCCCCCTTTCTGGCAATATATTATGATGAGGACAATAAAGCTCGGTTCACACATGCACGAATTAACGTCACGTCCGTCCCCGACCAAGAAAATAGGCAGGACGGCATCAATCTGGAGGCCCCATGTGGCCACGATGGCCACTAGGGCCGTTCCAAAGTTTTTTTGCCGCCGTTCTCATCCCGTTAATCGTTGTCTAAACGCCGCCAGTCGTCGTCTAGACGACGACTGCTCCCGTGTGTGTCCTGTGGGTGTCCCCGACATAACACGTTTTCTGGCAGTTGCCCCGACCCACACGGACCATTTTATGTTGCACAAAAAGAACGCCGCCTAGGCACGGCGAATTAAGGGGTCGGGGACGGACGGGACGTTAATTCGTGTATGTGTGAACCGAGCTTAAGTCAAGGGGGGTGCCCCCATTATTGTACCGCACGGCAGTCAAAATAGACGAGAACGTGGGCGATACGCCCGAATACTACATGGGCGGCGGCCCGACTATCAGGCGGGCCAATGGGGGACCGGATAGCATTGTCTGCTACTCTTCCTCTAACACCCAATAGTAACCAGTTTCCATCCAGTTAGTCTAAATTTATATATCGAAGTCACCAAAATATCACCTCTTTCTATATTTATTATGTTAACCCCTTGAAGCTCTGACACGTGTTAGCAGTTTGTGTTGGCTGTCATTAGACGATTGTATGCAGCTTAGGAAGGATCTGTGGGTATTAAAAGGGTCAATACTATCTCAATCAACCCTCTGACTTCCATATACCGTTACTAATCTGAATAGAATCGTCTAATAGTAGCCAGAAAACAGAACAGAAACGCGTATTGGAGCTTGAAAGGGTTAAACATATTATTATAAATATGTATTCAGTACATTGTCCAATAAACAAAGTATATATACGTGTATATATGATGAATAATTGAATATAAAATATGATGTTATGCCTACAGAAACATTTGGCAAGGATCCGTAAAGGTAGTCCTACTTTTCGGATCCTTGCCAAACGTCTCTGTAGGCCTAATATATTATTATATATTCATCATAATATATACTTTGTTTATTGGACAATTTAATAATATGTTTAACCCATTCAAGCTCCAATACGCGTTTCTGTTCTGTTTTCTGGCTACTATTAGACGATTTTATTCAGATTAGTAACGGTATATGGAAGTCAGAGGGTTGATTATTTACCCTTTTAATACCCACAGATCCTTCCTAAGCTGCATACAATCGTCTAATGATAGCCAACACAAACTGCTAAAACGCGTCAGAGCTTCAAGGGGTTAATGTGTTTGTGAAAGAGTAGCGTACGAAGCTATCCGGTCCCCCATTAACCGTCATGGGACCAGAATTGACCACTTGCGAATTTCAGGCTATAAGGAAGTTGGATTTTTATTCATAGACATTTTGGAGAATGATGAGCTAAAATAGGGTTGTATTGCATTAATAAAATACATACAAGCATATTCTTCATAATACATTATTACTGCATTTCTGTTTCATGTCGATGTTTGCGGATCCAACTTCCTTGTAGCCTGAAACTCACAAGAGGCCAATTAACCCTTTGACGCACATATGATGCAGAGGTTGCCAGATTAGCAATAAGAAATAGAGTTCTCTCACTCTTATAATTACCTCTCCAATATTAGTTTTCTGCCCACAGCTAACTCAAAGACAACTGCAGAGGTTGAAGTAACTAAACTAAAAGTTTCTAAATACCCCTGATGGTAACAGAGGCTTTAAAGTATCCCCAATAGGCTCAACACAGCTAACTCAAAGACAACTGCAGAGGTTGAAGTAACTAAACTAAAGGTTTATAAATACCCCTGATGGTAACAAAGGCTTTAAAGTATCCCTAATAGGTTCAACACAGCTAACTCAAAGACAACTGCAGAGGTTGAAGTAACTAAACTAAAGGTTTCTAATACCCCTGATGGTAACAGAGGCTTTAAAGTATCCCCAATAGGCTCAACACAGCCAACTCAAAGACAACTGCAGAGGTTGAAGTAACTAAACTAAAGGTTTCTAATTACCCCTGATGGTAAAGGTTTTAAAGTATCCCCAATAGGCTCAAAATTGCGTCATATGTCGGAGAGGGTTAGGGGAGATTTCCACTTGAGGGATTTTTTAATTTACCCCTTTCTTCCTCATGTTTAGCCCCATTGCCTTTGGGATTTTAAGACGTTCGCCCCATTAGTTTGGCGATTTTAAGAACTTTCGCCCCATTTATGTAACTTTTAAGGCCTTTCGTGCCATTTAGGTGTCGATTTTTTCCTGGCGAGCGATAGCAAGCCTGTAATTTAACACTTAAAGAGCGGGGCCCGACTTAAGTCCGTATCTAAAAAGCAGCAAGTTAGGAGCATTATTAAGGCTTTTAACCCTTTACGAGCGGCCTATGCGGTTTATTTATATGTACCGCCCAGCGGGGTGTTTTTAGCCAAAATAGGGCTGTTTACGTGATCATTTTCATGCCTAAAACCCAGAATGTCATAAACAGAGCTTTCGAATGTTATGATGGCTAGTTTTCTTGCAATAACCGTGCAACGCGAGTGCAAAAAGCATGTAATTAGCCACTTTGAGAGGTGAGATTCGTGTCAGTAGGTTCGCCGCGGTGGTCTGGAGCAGTCAATTACGTGCTGAAATTGCCACTCGAGTTATGTCGAGCGCCGCCACATAGTCCAGCTTTATTTAACTCGACTTATGTGGTGAGCCGCTTTTTAAGGGTTAAAGGGTTAAAATAGAGTGCAAATGGCCGGGAGCGCAGCAGGCCACACGGCCGACACCCAGGGCTTACCGCCGCCCACTGACTCACGCTCCCTCTGTTCTCGAGAGGCCGGCAGTGTAGCCAGTAGTGAGCGTAGCTGGAAAAAATATACCGCTATACGCTAAACTCCCATGTTGGTGGTACCACTGCCTGAGAACGACGAGTGTTACATAGCTCGTTCTGGTCTCATTTTGAAGCTTTTAGCACCTAGTTTTTTGCTGAATAAATTTATTTTCATGCTGATACTTGATTGATCATTCAGGAGGGCCTGAATATGCCCAAAATAGCCCAAAACCCCCCGCTAGACGAGGGTTAAGAGGAACCTGTCTTCGGCCACATTTTTTTACCGAAAAATGTACAAATGTATCTTGAAAGGGGGTCAAGGGTGTGTAATTTCAAGCCTGATGTAAGTCTAGGAAACCCACTAAAAACCTCCCCTTAACCCCTTATTGGCGGCGCTCGACTTAAGTCGTGCACCAATTTGCAGCAAGTTAGGAGCATTGTTAAGGCATTTAAAGGGTTAAAATCGAGTGCAAATGGCCGGGAGCACAGCAGGCCAGACAGCCGACTCCCAGGGCTTACTGGGAGCCCATTTAACTCATGTTCCCTGTGTTCTCGAGAGGCCGGCAGTGTAGCCAGTAGTGAGCATAGCTGGGAAAAATATACCGATATATGCTAAACTCCCATGTTCGTGGCATCACTACAAGAGAACCACGAGTGCTACGTAGCTCGTTCTGGTCTCATTTTGAAGCTTTTAGTGCCTAGTGTTTTGCTAAATAAATTTTGTTTCACGCAGATGCTTGATTTATCATGCAGGAGGGCCTGAATATGCCCAAATGAGCCCAAAACACCCCACTAGACAAGGGTTAAGACATATACTCCTATTATGCTAGGTACCCGTCTTGCCCTACCTATGACCCTGTTATGCTAGGTACCCGTCTCGCCCTACCTATGACCCTGTTATGCTAGGTACCCGTCTCGCCCTACCTATGACCCTGTTATTATAGGTAACCCATCTTGCCCTACCCATGACCCTGTTATGCTAGGTACCCGTCTCGCCCTACCTATGACCCTGTTATGCTAGGTACCCGTCTCGCCCTACCTATGACCCTGTTATTCTAGGTAACCCATCTCGCCCTACCTATGACCCTGTTATGCTAGGTACCCGTCTCGCCCTACCTATGACCCTGTTATGCTAGGTACCCGTCTCGCCCTACCTATGACCCTGTTATTCTAGGTAACCCGTCTTGCCCTCAGTGTTACAGAGTATATTTAACTTGACGGGTTTTTTATTACCTATATCAACATTAAGGGGGTGACCTGCTTTTTGTTATTTCTGTCCTTTTCTCTGGCTTGTATCCATTTGGCCCCATTCAGCCTACTGTTTTAAGACGTTTATCCCCATCCAGGTGTCAATGTTTTACTGGTGAGCGGTAGCGAGCCAGCATATTTTTTAGTTTTGTTTGACAGCAGGCTAAATTTGTACATTTTTCGATAGAAAACTGTCTCCGGCGAAGCCGGATTTCTTCATATAATGCTGGCTCGCTATCGCTCGCCAGGAAGAAATCGACACCTAGATGGGGATAAACGTCATAAAATAGTTGGCTGAATGGGGCCGAATGGATACAAGCCAGAGAAAGAGAGAAAAGGACAGAAATAACAAAAAGCAGGTCACCCCCCCTTAACCACAGTGTTACCGTATATTATCTTAACTTTAATTATTTGTTGCATAATTCACCAAGATTAACACATTTCCATTATCCTCTATATCAAAGTTTAGAAACAAAGGGCCCCATCTGGTATGCAAATAAAAAATAAATGTCTTTGTTCGCGATGCAGAAAAAAAAATGAGTTCAGTGACGGCATCAAGACTTAGCGCATAGCAACATCGCCAACTTAGCACATTTCCGCTAGATCGAAAGGTATCTAGTGTGATCTAGCGGGAAATATTGATATCTAGCAAAAATAATGATAGCTATGTTTATATAATATATATTAATTAATATACTCAGATTGTTTCCGCTAGATCTATAGGTCATGGTTTATTTCCCGCCAAAGAATACGAGTCATGGTTTATTTCCCGCCAAAGAATACGAGTCATGGTTTATTTCCCGCCAAAGAATACGAGTCATGGTTTATTTCCCGCCAAAGAATACGAGTCATGGTTTATTTCCCGCCAAAGAATACGAGTCATGGTTTATTTCCCGCCAAAGAATACGAGTCATGGTTTATTTCCCGCCAAAGAATACGAGTCATGGTTTATTTCCCGCCAAAGAATACGAGTCATGGTTTATTTCCCGCCAAAGAATACGAGTCATGGATTATTTCCCGCCAAAGAATAAGAGTCATGGATTATTTCCCGCCAAAGAATACGAGTCATGGTTTATTTCCCGCCAAAGAATACGAGTCATGGTTTATTTCCCGCCAAAGAATACGAGTCATGGTTTTAATTCCCGCCAAAGAATACGAGTCATGGTTTTATTTCCCGCCAAAGAATACGAGTCATGGATTATTTCCCGCCAAAGAATACGAGTCATGGTTTTATTTCCCGCCAAAGAATACGAGTCATGGATTATTTCCCGCCAAAGAATACGAGTCATGGTTTTATTTCCCGCCAAAGAATACGAGTCATGGATTATTTCCCGCCAAAGAATACGAGTCATGGATTATTTCCCGCCAAAGAATACGAGTCATGGTTTTATTTCCCGCCAAAGAATACGAGTCATGGATTATTTCCCGCCAAAGAATACGAGTCATGGATTATTTCCCGCCAAACTAAAGAAACGACAAAAAGGTCTACGAACCATCCGAGTCTAGTCATTGGTGTGTGTGTGTGTGTGTGTGTGTGTGTACTTACACTAGTTGTATTTGCGGGAGTGAGCATGCTCGTTAATTCCCGCCTCCTAAGATATGTTTGTCATACCGTGCTTTGAAACTATGCACTGATGGTGCAGACACTACTTCGGCTGGCAATTTGTTCCACCCACTAATCGAGTTGGTAGGAAATCTTTTACTTTTCAGATCAGATCAGATCAGATCAGATCAGATCAGATCAGATCAGATCAGATCAGATCAGATCAGATCAGATCAGATCAGATCAGATCAGATCAGATCAGATCAGATCAGATCAGATCAGATCAGATCAGATCAGATCAGTGTGTGTGTGTGTGTGTGTGTGTGTGTGTGTGTGTGTGTGTGTGTGTGTGTGTGTGTGTGTGTGGTGTGTGTGTGTGTGTGTGTGTGTGTGTGTGTGTGTGTGTGTGTGTGTGTGTGTGTGTGTGTGTGTGTGTGTGTGTGTGTGTGTGTGTGTGTGTGTGTGTGTGTGTGTGTGTGTGTGTGTGTGTGTGTGTGTGTGTGTGTGTGTGTGTGTGTGTGTGTGTGTGTGTGTGTGTGTGTGTGTGTGTGTGTGTGTGTGTGTGTGTGTGTGTGTGTGTGTGTGGTGTGTGTGTGTGTGTGTGTGTGTGTGTGTGTGGTGTGTGTGTGTGTGTGTGTGTGTGTGGTGTTGTGTGTGTGTGTGTGTGTGTGTGTGTGTGTGTGTGTGTGTGTGTGTGGTGTGTGTGTGTGGTGTGTGTGTGTGTGTGTGTGTGTGTGTGTGTGTGTGTGTGTGTGTGTGTGTGTGTGTGTGATGTGTGTGTGTGTGTGTGTGTGTGTGTGTGTGTGTGTGTGTGTGTGTGTGTGTGTGTGTGTGTGTGTGTGTGTGTGTGTGTGTGTGTGTGTGTGTGTGTGTGTGTGTGTGTGTGTGTGTGTGTGTGTGTGTGTGTGTGTGTGTGTGTGTGTGTGTGTGTGTAGCAAAAACACGAAGATACCCAATACCAATGTTGTCTTTCATGAGTCTAAGAGGCCTATAAACTGCCTAAAATAGACTAATGGTAGCCGTAAGAAACCCCATACCAATCCTGTCTTATAGAGGTCCATCTAAAACTGCCTACAATCGTCTATAACTGCACAAAATCGTCTATAACTGCCTACAATCGTCTATAACTGCCTACAATCGTCTATAACTGCACAAAATCGTCCATAACAGCCTACAATCGTCTATAACTGCCTACAATCGTCTATAACTGCCTACAATCGTCTATAACTGCCTACAATCGTCTATAACTGCACAAAATCGTCCATAACTGCCTACAATCGTCTATAACTGCCTACAATCGTCTATAACTGCCTACAATCGTCTATAACTGCCGACAATCGTCTATAACTGCCGACAATCGTCTATAACTGCCGACAATCGTCTATAACTGCCTACAATCGTCTATAACTGCCTACAATCGTCTATAACTGCCTACAATCATCTATAACTGCACAAAATCGTCCATAACTGCACAACATCGTCTAACAGCAGCCATATTCTAAATAATCAAACCATTATCTTACTAGCGAGAGAGTCGGTTCGCCAGGGAGATAACAAAATTAACAATAACAAATAAATGTTACGAAAAGTTGTCTAAAATTGCAAGAAGAGTAATAAAAAATAGCGTAAAATAATTTAAAATACCACGAAATCATCTAATGGTATCAAAGCATTGTCTTAACCCTTTCAAGCTCCAATACGCGTTTCTGTTCTGTTTCTGGCTACTATTAGACGATTTTATTCAGATTAGTAACGGTATGTGGAAGTCAGAGGGTTGAGATAGTATTGACCCTTTTAATACCCACAGATCCTTCCTAAGCTGCATAACATCGTCTAATGATAGCCAAAATAAACTGCTAAAACGCGTCAGAGCTTCAAAGGGTTAAGATAATGCTTTGATACCATTAGACGATGTTATGCAGCTTAGGAAGGATCTGTGGGTATTAAAAGGGTAAAGACTCTCTCAATCAACCCTCTGACTTCCATATACCGTTACTAATCTGAATATAATCGTCTAATATTAGCTAGAAACAGAACATAAACGTGTATTGGAGCTTGCAAGGGTTAAGATAATGATTTGATACCATTTTGGCTCGATCGTCCCTTGATTTTGGCCCTGTCACTCTTTCAACTATGGGGGAGGCACTCGCTTAGGCAATGCTGCCTTTTGCCTCCCTCAATCACATAGAATTTGATTTTTTAGACGAATTTATGCTATTTTAGAAGATTTCGTGGTATTTTAGATTATTTTACGCTATTGTATTGTATTGTAGCTCACAAAGGGTTAATAGCGACACTCCAAAGGCCTACGAACCAAGCAAGAGAGAATCGTGTCGCCAGGGAGATGATAAACACAAATATAAACTAAAATGTAAAAAAAAAAAGTTCCGACTGAGAACTGGCTGTGTCACTATTGCGGGTGGGTGGGTGGAGAGAGTTGCCTTAACCCCTTCAGACTCATATGACGCAGAGGTTGCCAGATTAGCAATAAGAAATAGAGTTATCTCACTCTTATAATTACCTCTCCAAAATTAGTGTTCTGTCCACAGCTAACTCAAAGACAACTGCAGAGGTTGAAGTAACTAAACTAAAGGTTTCTAAATACCCCTGATGGTAACAAAGGCTTTAAAGTATCCCCAATAGGCTCAACACAGCTAACTCAAAGACAACTGCAGAGGTTGAAGTAACTAAACTAAAGGTTTATAAATACCCCTGATGGTAACAAAGGCTTTAAAGTATCCCTAATAGGCTCAACACAGCTAACTCAAAGACAACTGCAGAGGTTGAAGTAACTAAACTAAAGGTTTATAAATACCCCTGATGGTAACAAAGGCTTTAAAGTATCCCCAATAGGCTCAACACAGCTAACTCAAAGACAACTGCAGAGGTTGAAGTAACTAAACTAAAGGTTTCTAAATACCCCTGATGGTAACAAAGGCTTTAAAGTATCCCCAATAGGCTCAACACAGCTAACTCAAAGACAACTGCAGAGGTTGAAGTAACTAAACTAAAGGTTTCTAAATACCCCTGATGGTAACAAAGGCTTTAAAGTATCCCTAATAGGCTCAACACAGCTAACTCAAAGACAACTGCAGAGGTTGAAGTAACTAAACTAAAGGTTTATAAATACCCCTGATGGTAACAAAGGCTTTAAAGTATCCCTAATAGGCTCAAAATCGCGTCATATGTCGGAGAGGGTTAAGGAGAGATTTCCACTTGAGGGACTTTTTTCTTGACTCCTTTCTCCCTCATGTTTAGCCCCATTGTTTTTTCTAAGTTTAAGACGTTTGCCCCATTATTTTGACGATTTTAAGAACTTTCGACCCATTTCTGTCAATTTAAAGACCTTTCGTGCCATTTAGATGTCGTTTTTTTTCCTGGCGAGCGATAGCGAGCCTGTAATTTAAGAGGAAGTGGCCTTCTACCGAAAAATGTACAAATTCATTTCAAATTCAAAATTCAAATTCAAATTCAATTTGTAATTATAAGCTTTATGGAGGTCTAGGGAACAAATTAAACACGAAAAAAGTACAAATTAATCTTGAGAGAGGGTCTAAGGGGGTGTTATTTTAAGATTGAGGGAGGTCTAGGGAGAAAAAAAAGTTTATACTGAGGCTGAGTCACTCCAGGGGTGGGTGGGTGGGTGGGTGGGGAGAGACTTGACTTCATAACCTTTATTTAATTCCACATACTGGATGAAGGCAGACGAAAATACATTCCGTTATAATTGGGCGCTATATATTTATTTATTGGCGCGAGAGAGAGAGAGAGAGAGAGAGAGAGAGAGAGAGAGAGAGAGAGAGAGAGAGAGGTTTGTGTGAGATATTTGTGTGTGTGTGTGTGTGTGTGTGTGTGTGTGTGTGTGTGTGTGTGTGTGTGTGTGTGTGTGTGTGTGTGTGTGTGTGTGTGTGTGTGTGTGTGTGTGTGTGTGTGTGTGTGTGTGTGTGTGTGACATTTTTCTTCACTATTCCATCTAGCCTACTCCCTCTCGGGCATAGGCTGAGAGCCTGTACATAGAACGGTGAAGCCCGTCTAGGAAGTGAGACATGTGAAGCACGTTGAGATGCAGCCTGCCCCCGCTATCTTGCCTTCGCAGGCTGCCCACCCACGGTTCGAAGCAGCCCCATCTCTGAAGCTGCCTCGCTCCAGTGCTTCACTGTCTCATCCCCACACTCGGACCCTCACTTTCAGAACGCCACCTATTCAGCAATTAACTCACTAGGCATTGCCCCCCTGTAGCATATTTTGAATATGGGAATATTCATACAATGCTATTTAATCAGGGAACAATGAGGGTATTTATTTGGCATTTCGGTGAGCTGTGGTAATGCACTGATACTAGGTACAACACAAATTCCATCCCAATATCTTCCCATTGATAAATCGAGATTCAAACCCGGGACCTCTGGATTACCAGTCCAGTGGCATGACCACTCCTCCACACCTCCCCTACCATGTGACTGTGTTCACGAGTGTACAGTCGAGGTTAATAAGTGTTGTCAGATATTTCACAAAGTTTCGGACACTGACTGATACTCTGAGGGATAAGCACTTTTCCCAGTAACTATAAAGATACCAATAACACTTGTTGAGAAAACCACTGGAATCTATGACAACACTTATTACTCCCGATTGTACATGCTTAAGGGGAGGTATTTAGTTTCTTCCCTAGAACTCCATCAAGCTTAAAATTACACCCCCTAGACCCGCTTTCAAGATAAATTTGCAAATTTTTCGGTAGAACAATTTCCCGGCCGAAGGCCGGTTCCTCTCAAATAACAGGCTCGCTATCGTTCGCCAGGGAAAAATCGACACCTAAATGGCACAAGTTCTTAAAATTGACAGAAATGGGGCGAAAGTTCTTAAAATTGACAGAAATGGGGCGAAAGTTCTTAAAATCGCCAAACTAAAGGGGGCGAGCGTCTTCAAATCTAAAAAGCCATGGGGCTAAACGAGAGAAAAAGGGGTCCAGAAAAAAATCCCTCAAGTGGAAATCTCCCCTTAATTAAGTGCACATGTACCCACACACACACACCAAACCAGTTCTATCACATATTATCAGTCGAATTATCATCTATAAATCAGGGGAGGGTATTCGTTTGTTCCCTAGACCTCCATCAAGCTTAAAAATGTTACCCCTAGACCCACTTTCAAGATTAATTTGTACATTTTTCCTTTTTAGTTTGTTCCCTAGACCTCCATCAATCTTAAAATAACACCCTCTAGACCCCTTTCAAGATAAACATTTAAAACATTTCGGCTCGCTTTCGCTCGCCAGGAAAAATAGCACGAAAGGGCTTAAAATTGACAACGAAATGGGGCGAAAGGTCTTAAAATCGCCAGACTAATGGACCGAACCTCCCTTTAAGCACACACACACACACCATCAAACCAGTCCACATTAATCAGTAATTCACACACACACACAGAGACAGACACACACACACACACACACACAGAGACAGACACACACACACACACACACACACACACACACACACACACACACACACACACACACACACACACACACACACACACACACACACACACACACACACACACACACACACACACACACACACACACACACACACACACACACACACACACACACACCATCAAACCGGTCCACATTAATCAGTAATTCAGTATAATCATCTAGGATCAGCAATTCAGATTATTGGCTGATGCGTCACAAACACTTGAAGCCGGTATCACACGAGAGCTTTTATAGGCAACATTCGATGATCAACATATTCCCGGCAACATTGCTGGACTATTTTGCACTGGTATCGTAAACTAGACTGATGGTAGATAAATTTAGGGGTTCCATGTCATCTCAACCAGTAGACCATTTCAACCAGTAGCTCTCAACCAGTGCCAAATTAAGGGGAGGTTTCCACTTGAGAGATTTTTTTCTTGACTCCTTTCTCCCTCATGTTTAGCCCCATTGCTTTTCTAATTTTAAGACGGTCGCCCCATTATTTTGACGATTTTAAGAACTTTCGACCCATTTCTGTCAATTTTAAGACCTTTCGTGCCATTTAGGTGTCGATTTTATCTTGGCGAGCGATAGCGAGCCTATAATATAAGAGGAACCGGCTCTCAGCCGGGACATTTTTCTACCGAAAAATGTACACATTTATCTTGAAAGAGGGTCTAGGGGATGAAATTTTAAGATTGCTGGAGGAGTAGGAAACAAACTAAAAACCTCCCCTTAACCCAGACCAACCAAACCAGTGCCAAAATATAGTACTAACCTAACCTAACCGTATTGGTTGATTTGGTACTGGTTGAGAGCTACTGGTTGAAATGGTCTACTGGTTGAGTTGACCGGTCACCGAATTTAGGTGACAGAAATATTACAAATGTCGACCTCACATTCCGTTGATTATAAAAGTTGCGGGAAAAAGCGCTCGTGTGATACCGACTTTCCTGTACCCTGGTAACAGTAGCATTTTTAGTGATGTATTATTATGCTTACTCCCACATGTATTAAGGGGAGGTTTTTAGTTTGTTTCCTACTCCTCCAGCAATCTTAAAATTTCACCCCTTTGACCCCCTTTCAAGATAAATTTGTAAATTTTTCGGTAGAAAAATTTCCCGGCCGAAGGCCGGTTCCTCTTAATTTACAGGCTCGCTATCGCTCGCCAGGAAAAAATCGACACCTAAATGGGACGAAAGGTCTTAAGTGACAAATGGGGTGAAAGTTCTTAAAATCGCCAAACTAATGGGGCGAACGTCTTCAAATCTCAAAAGCAATGGGGCTAAACATGAGGGAGAAAGGGGTCAAGAAAAAAATCACTCCAGTGGAAATCTCCCTTTAACAGATCTCTCCAGAGGGACCTCGAAAAATGTTGATACAATATTTTTCACATAACGGAAAACGCCGTGAAATTGAACCCACAGCCATGACAAACTAAAGAATATCTATATAATGATTGTGTGTGAGAGAGCGAGAGCGAGAGAGCGAGAGCGAGAGAGAGAGAGAGAGAGAGCAAGCGAGAGAGAGAGAATGTGTGTGTGAAAGAAGAGCGCCTATCATTAATAAACTCAAGATAAATTATGTTGCAAATCCCACTTCGTTTTGTCCCCAATTTGGCCACTTGCGAGTTTCAGGCTATAAGGAAGTTGGAGCCGTAAATATTGATATAAAATAGATAGAGACAGACAGACGGAGACAGACAGACAAACAGACAGAGACAGACAGACAGAGACAAACAGACAGACACAGAAACAGACAGACACAGCCAGCCAGCCAGCCACAGACAGACAGATAGATAGATAGACAGACAGACAGACACTCATAGACGGAAGTGGTAGATACACTGTCAAACCACACATACGGTGCTTCAACCCTTCGCTACACCATCATCACCATTACCTCCTACACAACACCACCATCCTCTCCTCACCACCATCACCACCATCATCACCATTACCTCCTACACAACACCACCATCCTCTCCTCACCACCATCACCACCACCACTACCACCATCACCACCATCATCACCATTACCTCCTACACAACACCACCATCCTCTCCTCACCACCATCACCACCACCACTACCACCATCACCACCACGACCCTCACCACTACTGTCACTATCACCATCCCCACCATCATCACCATTACCTCCTACACAACACCACCATCCTCTCCTCACCACCACCACTACAACCATCACCATCACGACCCTCACCACTACTGTCACTATCACCATCCCCACCATCATCACCATTACCTCCTACACAACACCACCATCCTCTCCTCACCACCACTACCACCACCACCACGACCCTCACCACTACTGTCACTATCACCATCCCCACCATCATCACCATTACCTCCTACACAACACCACCATCCTCTCCTCACCACCATCACCATCACCGCTACCACCATCACCACCACGACCCTCACCACTACTGTCACTATCACCATCCCCACCATCACCTCCTACACAACACCACCATCCTCTCCTCACCACCATCACCACCACCGCTACCACCATCACCACCACGACCCTCACCACTACTGTCACTATCACCATCCCCACCATCATCACCATTACCTCCTACACAACACCACCATCCTCTCCTCACCACCATCACCACCATCACCACCACGACCCTCACCACTACTGTCACTATCACCATCCCCACCATCATCACCATTACCTCCTACACAACACCACCATCCTCTCCTCACCACCATCACCACCATCACCACCACGACCCTCACCACTACTGTCACTATCACCATCCCCACCACCATCACCTCCTCCACTAACACCACCACCAGTCACAAACACCACCCCACCATCATCACCACATCCCCACCATCATCACCATTACCTCCTACACAACACCACCATCCTCTCCTCACCACCATCACCACCACGACCCTCACCACTACTGTCACTATCACCATCCCCACCACCATCACCTCCTCCACTAACACCACCACCAGTCACAAACACCACCCCACCATCATCACCACCGCTACCTCCAACACAAACACCACCACCAGTCACAAACACCACCCCACCATCACCACCACTACCTCCATCACCACCATTGTATCACCCACACCACACCTCAATGTCAAACCTATCAACTTAAGAACAACAAATCTCTCTCAACAACAACAGAACAGAAGGGGTAAATATTGACAAAGACATGGAGATAAAGATCTTAAGGGGAGATTTCCACTTGAGGGATTTTTTTTTCTGGACCCCTTTCTCCCTCATGTTTAGCCCCATTGCTTTTGAGATTTTAAGACCTTCGCCCTAGTAGTTTGGATATTTTAAGACATTTTGCCCCATTTCTGTCAATTTTAAGACCTTTCGTGCCGTTAAGGTGTCGATTTTGTCCTGGCGAGCGATAGCGAGCCTGTAATTTAAGAGCAACCGGCCTCTGGCCGGGAAATTTTTCTACCGAAAAATGTACAAATTTATCTTGAAAGGGGGTCTAGGGGGTGTAATTTTAAGCTTGATGAAAAAGAAGGGAACAAACTAAATACCTCCCCTTAACACCATCATCATCACTATAGTCTATTCGCTGTAAGTAGGCCAGAAATCATGACCTCTATCCTCTGTAACTCAAAAAGGGCTAGAGCAAATTGGCGGTAAATTTCCACATCTCTTCCTTGACTGACTCGTCCCAAATGGTAGATATATTAGCTCGATTACTCTACCACTGTCACTAACATCACCACCTTCGGGTTGTTAGTAAGTGATTTTATTCATATCAGCCCCATCTCTGAAGCTGCCTCACTGTTACTCCCCCTAGACTCGGACCCTCACTCTCAGAATGCCACCTGTATAGCAATGAACTCACCAGGCATTGCACCCCTGTAGCATATTTTGAATATGGGAATATTCATACAGTGTTATTTAAACAGGGAACAATGAGGGTATTTTATTGGGGTTTCGGTGGGCTTTGTGATAATTCACTGATACTACAAATTCCATCCCAAAATATTCCCATTGATACATCGGGATTCGAACCCGGGACCATTGGATTACCAGTCCAGTGGCATGACCACTCCACCACACCTCCCCTTAGGTAGCTTGGGTTTGTGAGGTGGATGATCTCAAGTGTGATGGTGCATGATGGGACAGAGAGAACAGCCTTGGGCACAGGTGGCGCTACGAGTGAGTGGGTGGATGAGGGAGTGGGTGAGGGAGGGAGGGAGTGAGTGAGTGAGTGAGGGTGTGGGTGTGTGGGGGGTGGAGGGGGTGGGTGGGTTGTGGGTGGTGGGTGTGGGTGGGTTGGTGTGGGTGGTGTGGTGAGTGAGTGAGTGAGTGAGTGAGTGACCCTGAAGGTTTATGATAAGAGAGGGTGGTGAGTGAGTGAGTGAGTGAGTGAGTGAGTGAGAGAGAGGAGGGAGAGAGAGGAGAGAGAGAGCGAGAGAGAGAGAGAGAGAGAGAGAGAGAGAGAGAGAGAGAGAGAGAGAGAGAGAGAGAGAGAGAGAGCTAGGAGAGAGAGAGAGAGAGCTAGGCGAGAGAGAGAGAGAGAGCTAGGCGAGAGAGAGAGAGAGAGCTAGGCGAGAGAGAGAGAGAGAGCTAGGCGAGAGAGAGAGAGAGAGCTAGGAGAGAGAGAGAGAGCTAGGAGAGAGAGAGAGAGCTAGGAGAGAGAGAGAGAGCTAGGAGAGAGAGAGAGAGCTAGGAGAGAGAGGGGGGAGAGAGCGACTAGGAGAGCGAGAGAGTGGGTGAGAAGGAGGAGAGACTAAAGAGAGAGAGAGCGTAACGAGCGAGAGAGCGCTCGGGAGCGAGAGTAGGAGACGAGCGAGAGCTAGGAGAGAGAGAGAGCTAGGAGAGAGAGAGAGCTAGGAGAGAGAGAGAGCTAGGAGAGAGAGAGAGCTAGGAGAGAGAGAGAGAGAGAGCTAGGAGAGAGAGAGAGCTAGGAGAGAGCTAGGAGAGAGAGAGAGAGTGGGTGAGAGAGAGAGAGAGCTGAGAGAGCTAGGAGAGAGAGGGAGAGAGAGAGGGGGGGGGGGGGGAGTGGGTAGAGGTATAGTAGGAAGGTTGGTAGGGGGTTGGGCTTAAACCTTGGCTAAATCTCCTAGCACCTGGTCACTGTCCTCTATCCACCTTCACCACTACCTACAACCAACCCACCCACCCACCCTCTCCTATAGGCCTATCCCACCAACCCACCCACCCACCCTCTCCCTCTCCTATAGGCCTATCCCACCAATCCACCCACCCACCCACTCCCTCGTAGGACACCTGTACCCCCAAGGCTGGTCTCTCTCCCTCATCATACACGGTGATGGGCGGGCGGACGCACCCGTGGTGGTCCGAACACGCTCACGTGTGAATCTGCAAGACCCGGGATCGAATCCCTGCCACGGCGGACATTTAGTGGGTGTGGTAGTACGTCCTAGCATGTTTCACATTGCTCTGCACACCAGTCAGGGAACATCCTGACGACGTATACAGACTAAACACACATAACAAAGCCACTCCAACAGCTTCCTCTCTCTCCAACACCCCTTCTCCCCTCTCAACACTCTTCTCTGAGCTAGTGCCAATACAAATGGCCAGTCCTGTATAGAATCGTGAGGTTCAGTCGTAAAGATTCCAGGACGAGCTCCATAATGAATGAAAAATGGGTGCCCAACCCGGAAAGGAGTTGAAATAGGGGAGCTAATTCCCCCCCCCCCGCCAAAGGTGGCTTTCTAGGGCCTTTCCTAGCTAATGCTGAGAGGCTTGGGTTCTAGCCATGTGGTGATGGGCTGGTCAAGCACAGGGAGAAGTTAGTGTTCTCTGCCATACCCATAGCTTACTCTGACTGTTCCTTTTACTTATATATCTTCTAGATCTCAAGTGGCGGCGTCTCTTCCGTGGATTGACTTGCCTACTGCCAACCTAGAGATTGGCAGACTGGGAGCCAGAGCGTCACATTCTTCCTTTGCCCCTCAACTTTCCCTTCATAACTGCTGAGGGGCACAGGGCCTTGGGTGGGGCTTCGGTATCCCGGGGAGTTTCCGCGCCCTCCTCGGCTCCTCGCCTGTGAGAGGCTTCGGTCACCCAGGCTTTATTGTGGTAGACAGGGAGGGTTCTGTGAGTACGCTTGGTTATGGCCTTGGCCTTGCTCGGAGCCTTGGGGCTGTTCGGCCAGGCAGCCTGAGGAACCGGAACAACAACAACAACAACACCCTACACCGTCAACCCATCCCTACCCAACACTACCCCACAAACTCATTAACCCCTTGAAGCTCCTTTTAGCAGTTTATTTGGGCTGTCCTTAGACGATGTTATGCAGCTTAGGAAGGATCTGTGGGTATTAAAAGGGTAAAGACTCTCTCAATCAACCCTCTGACTTCCATATACCCTTCCTATAATCTGAATAAAATCGTTTAATAGTAGCCAGAAAACAGAACAGAAACGCGTATTGGAGCTTGAAAGGGTTAAGGGGAGGTTTTTAGTTGATTTCCTAGACTTCCATCAAGCTTGAAATTACATCCGCATGACCCCCCCTTTCAAGATAAATTTGTACATTTTTCGTTAGAAAAATGTGCCGGTTCCTCTTAAATTACAGGCTCGCTATCGCTCGCCCCCCCCGGCCGCAAGCAACACACACCTAAATGGGACGAAGGGTCTTTAAAAGTGACATAAATTGGGTGATCGTTCTTAAAATCGCCAAAACTAATGGGGCGAAACGTCTTAAAATCTCAAAAGCAATGGGGCTAAACATGAGGGAGAAAGAGGTTCAGAAAAAAATCCTCCAGGTGGAAATCTGCCCTTAACCCGTACAGCCCCAGCGACGCGCCTGACGCGTCGGCGATGTATGTAACGCACAGCCCCAGAGACGCGCCTGGCACGTCACCCTAATTGCGCCGACCGTAACCTCAGGTGTAGCCACTCAAGAGGGCTCAGATTTGTATGGGAACTGTGTACGTATCCCACGCAACCGTGCCGATGGTTGAAAACTCTCAAAGTCCACGTGCGTAGCGTGAGCTGCGCAATAACCTGGTTTTTTGGGGTAATTGCCTTCAATTTTTTACTTGTGTAAAATACGTTTTCGGGGGCTCTGTAGGACCATTCTTTAAGCTTTTTGAGCGGTTTTTCGTGGTTTTTCCTTAATTCCTAACCCATTCGTTATTGTTTCTGGAATAAAACCATTTTTTGAAAACCGGCCGGGTTCTGGTGAACAAACATTACAAAACTAGCCGGGGCTGGACGGGTTAATCCTATGGAACTACTCTGACTCTACACACAGCAGTATACAGTGTACACTAGATAATTATATACTGTATATATATATCCATACCCACGATCCAAGCTTCACACACACACACACACAAAACACACACACAAAAAAAAAAAAAAAAAAAAAAAAAAAAAAAAACACACACACACACACACACACCTACACTATACATCCCTAAAACCTTACCCAACCCTTTCAACCCCACACCTACAGTATGCCTAACAAAATATAATTCATCTATCTATCAATCTATATGCTCAGGCCCAATCCCCATTTTGGGGGTAGCCGACTCAAGACAGAGCAAGAACAGGGAAAACACAAAATGCATATAACATATAATTCCTGACTCAGACAAATTCCAATATTACTAATAATGTTAATAATAATACAATCGTGGAACTCAAGATATAACACACAGTTCAATAAGGATATGGCAAACACCTTCCCACAAGTTTAAGTATACGACCCCTCGCCTAGCCCCATCTCATCAACATGGTAAGCTAGTTTAACCCCTTCAGACTCATATGACGCAGAGGTTGCCAGATTAGCAATAAAAAATAGAGTTCTCTCACTCTTATAATAACCTCTCCAAAATTAGTTTTCTGCCCACAGCTAACTTAAAGACAACTGCAGAGGTTGAAGTAACTCAATCAAGGTTTATAAATACCCGTGATTGTAACCAAAGGCTTCTACGTATCCCCAATAGGCTCAACACAGCTAACTCAAAGACAACTGCAGAGGTTGAAGTAACTAACGCAAAGGTTTCTAAAGACCCCTGATGGTAACAAAGGCTTTAAAGTATCCCCAATAGGCTCAACACAGCTAACTCAAAGACAACTGCAGAGGTTGAAGTAACTAAACTAAAGGTTTCTAAAGACCCCTGATGGCAACAAAGGCTTTAAAGTATCCCCAATAGGCTCAACACAGCTAACTCAAAGACAACTGCAGGGGTTGAAGTAACTAAACTAAGAGTTTCTAAATACCCCTGATGGTAACAAAGGCTTTAAAGTATCCCTAATAGGCTCAAAATCGCGTCATATGTCGGAGAGGGTTAATAGCATCATAATTAGTTACCGGTAATTACTTCACAGCTGAATAACGGAGATGATTCATATACCCTACCAACTATACACATATATATATATATATATAATGTGTGTTTCTAATCTCTCATTGGGGTTCGAACCGCCGACCGTCAGGACGATAGCCGACGCTTTAATCAACTACACCACGGCAGTCTTCGGCGGTTCGAACCCCACTGAGAGATTAGAAACATTTAGTGGCTCACGTGTATTTGTGATATATACTCAATATATATATATATATATATATATATATATCTATCTATATATACTGCTCGAAAAAAGGCTGTGTGACTCCGGCTTAATAAACAAATAAAGTAAGAATACGAGTCATGGTTTATTTCCCGCCAAAGAATACGAGTCATGGTTTATTTCCCGCCAAAGAATACGAGTCATGGTTTATTTCCCGCCAAAGAATACGAGTCATGGTTTATAATATAGTCTCTCCCTAAACTGTCCAAAAAGCAATGGCCGCCTATTTTGCACACTGGGGAAAAATACAGCGCCCTTTTATAAACAGTGCAACAAAGAAACGGGTGGGGCTGTGTTTAATAATGTATCTCAAGTTTAGGGTGACATTTCCAGAGAGAGAGAGAGAGAGAGAGAGAGAGAGAGAGAGAGAGAGAGAGAGAGACGAGGAACAAGAGAGAGCGAAGGGAGAGGGAGAGAGAGAGCGAGAGAGAGAGAGAGAGAGAGAGAGCGCGAGAGAGGGAGGAGGAGAGAGGAGAGAGAGATGAGAGAGAGAGAGGGGAGAGAGAGAGAGAGTGAGAGTGTGAGTGAGTGAGAGGTTAAAATGGAAAGGAGAGAGACGGGGGAACAAAAGATAGATGGGATAGAATAAGACGAGAGAGAGAGAGAGAGAGAGAGAGAGAGAGAGAGAGAGAGAGCCTTATATAAGCAGTGCAACACAGAAGGGGGTGGGGTTGTACTTAAATTATTTAGCAGAATTTAGTGTGACATTTCAATACCTGACGTGGCTCCAGTATTCTTTGTGTGTGAGAGAGGGAAAGTGAGTGAGAGAGAGAGAAAGGGAGTGTGGAAGTGTGTGAGCGAGAAACTATGAAACAATATTTAGTGTGTGTAACAATTGGCCATGTAATTTAACCCTTTCAAGCTCCAATACGCGTTTCTGCTCTGTTTGCTGGCTACTAGCGACGATGTTCTCAGCTAGTAACGGTATATGGAAGTCAAAGGGTTGATTGAGATAGTATTGACCCTTTTAATACCCACAGATCCTTCCTAAGCTGCATAACATCGTCTAATGATAGCCAAAATAAACTGCTAAAACGCGTCAGAGCTTCAAAGGGTTAATATTATGTAGACACTAAGACATACTGTATATATACATACATGTGTGTGTGTGTGTGTGTGTGTGTGTGTGTGTGTGTGTGTGTGTGTGTGTGTGTGTGTGTGAATACAAATAAAGATATACAATAAAGATATACAATAGATACAATAATTTCCAAGACAGAATACAGTAACTAATAATTTAGAAGTTTTGTGAAACATTTGGAAAGAAAACATGGAATAGATAGATATAGATAAATAGATAGATAGATAGATAAATATAGATAGATAGATATATAGATAGATAAATAAATAGATAGAGATAAATAGATAGATAGATAAATAGATAGATAGATAAATAGATAGATATAGATATAAATAGATAGATAGATATAGATAGATATACCGGTATGTAGATAGATAGATATATGTAGGTAGTTAGGTAGGTAGGTAGGTAGGTAGATAGATAGATAGATATATAAACAAGACAAATACATTGGTATATAATTTAGTGGTAGGTATACCTCACAAATACACGTGAGCTACTAAATGTTTATATACTCCCAGCCGGACTCGAACCACCGACAGTAGTGTGACATTTGGAAAACAACCAAGGGGCTTGTACTGTGGAACGAGTCGGTTGAGAAGGAAGTTACAAGGAAAATAACAAACAAATTAAACAAAGGAAGTTACAAGGAAAACAACAAGCAAATTAAACAAAGGAAGTTACAAGGAAAATAACAAACAAATTAAACAAAGGAAATTACAAGGAAAACAACAACAAACAAATGAAAACAAGAAGGAAGGAGGGAGTGACAAGGAATATTAAGTATATTACCTATATCTCAAATGGACCTTGCGGTTCATTCCAGGGAGTTAAACAAAATAATAAAATAAATAATAATTTATTTTTATTTTCACCGAGAGAGAGAGAGAGAGAGAGAGAGAGAGAGAGCGATAAGAGTAAAGACAGAGGGTGGTTGGGTGGGAGGAGGGGTGGTATTGTGGTTGTGTGCCTTTTCGTGTGGAACTGTGAGGAGTGGAGGGGGAGGAATTGGGTGGGAGGAGGGGTGTGGGTGGGTGGAACATGCTTGTCATGGTCTTCGGGGTTCTCTCGCTCTCATTTCTCCATGTATGTATGTATCTAAATGTATGTCTGTCTATCTATCTATCTATCTATTTCATAAACTTAGAGCTATGTTTAAAGAAACCGACTGGAGCTTTTTAATGAACAATAACGATATAAATACATCTTGGAAGTTATTCGAAACCACTTACCTAAAAGCAGTGCAAGACTGCATACCATCGAAAATACGGCGTCCAGGCCATAATAATAAGCCCAAATGGTGGAATAAAGCTTTCCACTGCCTGCTTGCTAACAAATTTGCTAAGGATCGATTAAACTCCTCACAAAATGTCGAAGAACGGGTGAAATTTGTCGCGCTACGACGCAAAGCCCAAAGTTAAATTCATTCGTTCAACGTAAAAGGGACCTCGTTCCATATTGCGAATCAAAGTAAAACAAACCCGAAAGAATTTCTATAGTTATATCAGAAAGAAAAAAGTAGTTACTTCAACTGTTGGGACCGTTAGTCGATGAACATGGAGAATCCACCAAAGACGAAGTACACATGAGTAATGGCCTCAATACCTTCTTTGCATTAGTTTTTACAACAGAAGCCCTCAGTGATATCCCTACACCATCGCCGATTCAGATTGATAATTCCGCTGTTTTAAGCAATCTCACCGTTACCAGAGCGAAGTATTGAATTGTTTAGAAAAACTCCAGGTAAATAAAAAGCCTGGACCTGGTACAATCTCGCCTCGAGTTCTAAAGGAAGCTAAGGATGAGCTCTCCAAAACCACGGACAGTACTATTAAATAAATCATTGCAGTCTGGAAACTATGCCTGATCCGTGGAAGATTAGCCAACGTAACACCGATATTCAACAAAGGCCGCCACTCCCTACCCCGTAACTATCGTCCAATTAGCTTAACCTCAGTTGTCGTAAAATGCTAGAAACGGTCATAAAGAGACAGACTCGTAAATCACTTAGAGGCACCCTAACTTACTTAAAGCTACTAAACACGGCTTTCGTAAAAAAAACGTTCCTGTTTAACAAACCTCTTAGACTTCTTCCACGATATCCTCAACCTCTACGATGAGAGTAAAGCTGTAGATATTATATACCTTGATTTTCAAAAGGCCTTTGACAACAGTTCCCCACAGACGTTGACTGCTAAAACTAAAAGCGCATGGAATACAAGACGGTGTGTTGAAATGGATAGAAAATTGGCTCCAGCAACAGAACGCAAAGGGTAGTCATAAACGGTAAGGAATCTAACTGGCCCAATGTACGTAGCGGGGTACCCCAGGGGCGCGGTTCCTAGGACCAATTCTCGTTCTACTTTACATCAACGACATCGACTGCGGGTCTCACCTGTACAAATTCAACATTTGCGGACGATACAAACATTGCAAATCGTGTACTCTCAAAAGAACAAGTTGACGATATGCAAAACAAATTAGATAACTTTTCAGTTGGGCCCAAATTTGGCAAATGATGTTTCAATGCGGCTAAATGTAAAGTACTACCCTATCGAGATACCTAAATGAGAAAGCAAACTATACGCTGAATGGCACTCAGCTTATGAATGTATACAGAGAAACCGATCTGGGAGTAACCATATCGCGTAACCTTAAAACCGAGTCCACAACGTTCAGAAGTTGTTAAGAAGGCAAACACCATAATTGGCTTTATAGGCAGGTCATTTGCGCATAAATCCAACGACGTTATCCTAACCCTTTACAATTCCTTAGTCCGCCCTCTTCTGGACTACTGCGGTTCAATGCTGGTGCCCTTATTACAAAAAAGACATAAACAAGCTAGAACGCGTTCAATTTCTAGAGTTACCAAAATGATACCTTAGCCTAAAGAACAAACCATGACGAAGAGCGTCGTAGATAATTAAATCTATTTCCTTTAACCCAGCGCAGCTAAGAGGTGACTTACTTCAAGTGTTCACATCCATCAAAGGCATCGACAATATGACCTGTCGTAAGTACTTCACTCTCGACCAATCTAATTACACGCGGGGGAAAAGGTTGCAGAAACTTATTGGTAAATCTTTTAACGCACACGAATCTAAGAATTTATTCTTACAATCGAGTTGTCAACTTGTGGAATGGGC
>CM064558.1:14223509-14323509 GCA_032716605.1 Paralithodes platypus
GAGTGTGTGTATATGTATGAGACCGTTAAGGAGAGGTTTTTAGTTTGGTCCCTAGATATCCATCAAGCTTTAAGATTACACCCCCTTGAGCCCCTTTCAAGATAAATTTGTTCATTTTTCGGTAGAAAAATTTCCCGGCTGAAAGCCGGTTCCTCTTAAATTACAGGCTCGCTATCGCCCGCCAGGATAAAATCGACACCTAAATGGCACGAAAGGTCTTAAAATTGACAGAAATGGGCTGAAAGTTCTTAAAATCGTCAAAATAATGGGAGCAAACGTCTTAAAATTAGAAAAACAATGAGGCTTAACACGAGGGAGAAAGGAGCCAAGAAAAAAATCCCTCAAGTGGAAATCTCCCCTTAAATATGTTCTTTTTGCATTTTTAAGGGGTGACTCACATGCCGAGCTAGTTGAACAGTTAGCTCATCATTACTTGGGGCAGATGGGCTGGTATTTTGTTCTTGTTTTTTGTTTTATCTATGTGATTGAGGGAGGCAAAAGGCAGAACTGCCTATAGCGAGTGCCTCCCCCATAGTTGAAAGAGAGACAGGGCCAAAATCAAGGGACGTTCGAGCCAAAATGCCTGGACACACGGTGTTTGAAGCAATTTAAGTCATAGGAAGAGGGATGCCATGTGGTTTGGTTTTTCACTCTTGTCGGCATTTGTCTGTTTACAAATCTTGACCTAGTAAGAAGCCTTGATCCCAGAGGGGTGGCCATGAATGAATAGCGTTCCATCAAAGAGAGAGTGTCTGTGCATGCTCAAAGGATATCTAATAAACTGAATAAAATCATATGGTGGTAACCGCTGAGTAAAAGTTAACCCTCTCCGACATATGATGCAATTTTGAGCCTATTAGGGATACTTTAAAGCCTTTGTTACCATCAGGGGTATTTAGAAACCTTTAGTTTAGTTACTTCAACCTCTGCAGTTGTCTTTGAGTTAGCTGTGTTGAGCCTATTGGGGATACTTTTAAAGCCTTGGTTTACCATCAGGGGTATTTAGAAACCTTTAGTTTAGTTACTTCAACCTCTGCAGTTGTCTTTGAGTTAGCTGTGTTGAGCCTATTGGGGATACTTTATAGCCTTTGTTACCATCAGGGGTATTTAGAAACCTTTAGTTTAGTTACTTCAACCTCTGCAGTTGTCTTTGAGTTAGCTGTGTTGAGCCTATTAGGGATACTTTAAAGCCTTTGTTACCATCAGGGGTATTTAGAAACCTTTAGTTTAGTTACTTCAACCTCTGCAGTTGTCTTTGAGTTAGCTGTGTTGAGCCTATTAGGGATACTTTAAAGCCTTGTTACCATCAGGGGTATTTAGAAACCTTTAGTTTAGTTACTTCAACCTCTGCAGTTGTCTTTGAGTTAGCTATGGGCAGAAAAATAATTTTGGAGAGGTACAGTAATTATAAGAGTGAGAGAACTCTATTTCTTATTGCTAATCTGGCAACCTCTGCGTCATATGAGTCTGAAGGGGTTAAGTGACCTAAGGAAGCTATCTGCGAAACGTTGTCAATAAAGTGCTCCTCCTCCTCATATGGTGTTTATATTCAAAATAATGTCATAATCTAATCAGAAGGGAGAGGATCTTTCTATCGATGTATTGCAGGACGTTTTACTCCCTTTAATGGGGGTGACCATACACAAAATGCCCCCAAGCGGACCTATTCCCTGTAAGAGGGACAACCCCAGCCAGTTTACGGCAGGACTTACAGGATTGACCACTCAATTTAGGATCCGTCCGACTCCGAGGCCCTCTGTATATCTTGTTAGCACTATTTTTCTACAGTGGTGTTCGGTTAGTCCGTCCACTAACCTGCCTTACCCTTAGATAAACAGTACAGTAGGTCATTATCTAAACAAAATGGATAGGATATAGGGTACTGTACAGTCGCGCTAATAAGTCATGTCTCGGCACCAAGTATGTTTTGACCAATAATTAGTATCGGCAATATCTAAGCTTCATTTCTTCATATCGAGTGGAATATACAAACACGGTGTGACAGGGATCTGCTTTGTATGGGCCGATCGGCTTTTTGCAGACTCCCATTTTCTTATGTTCCACACTTACCCACCCTTTTCAACATCTGACAGACATTAATACAGCACACAGCAAGCCAAACATAATGACAGCTGGGACATGACTTATTAGCGCTACACTTACCCACCCTATTCAACATCTGACAGACATTAATACAGCACACAGCAAGCCAAACATAATGACAGCTGGGACATGACTATTAGCGCTACACTTACCCACCCTATTCAACATCTGACAGACATTAATACAGCACACAGCAAGCCAAACATAATGACAGCTGGGACATGACTTATTAGCGCTACACTTACCCACCCTATTCAACATCTGACAGACATTAATACAGCACCACAGCAAGCCAAACATAATGAAAGCTGAGACATGACTTATTAGCGCTACACTTACCCACCCTATTCAACATCTGACAGACATTAATACAGCACACAGCAAGCCAAACATAATGACAGCTGGGACATGACTTATTAGCGCTACACTTACCCACCCTATTCAACATCTGACAGACATTAATACAGCCCACAGCAAGCCAAACATAATGACAGCTGGGACATGACTTATTAGCGCTACACTTACCCACCCTATTCAACATCTGACAGACATTAATACAGCACACAGCAAGCCAAACATAATGACAGCTGGGACATGACTTATTAGCGCTACACTTACCCACCCTATTCAACATCTGACAGACATTAATACAGCACACAGCAAGCCAAACATAATGACAGCTGGGACATGACTTATTAGCGCTACACTTACCAACCCTATTCAACATCTGACAGACATTGATACAGCACACAGCAAGCCAAACAATGACAGCTGGGACATAACTTATTAGCGAGACTGTACATTCAAACAACAAATAGCTTATTAGTTAATAATAATATTTGGGAATCCCTTCCCTTCCTTACTCCCTCAAACTTAACCCCTTCAGTACCGGCACCGTCCTCTTAACATTGCTCTGGCTACTATTAGACAATTTCATTCAGTTTAAGAGGGGCCTCCAGTAATTAACCCTCTCACGTTCTTGACGCAATTTTGAGCCTATTAGGGATACTTTAATACCTTTGTTATCATCAGGGGTATTTATAAACCTTTAGTTTAGTTACTTCAACCTCTGCAGTTGTCTTTGAGTTAGCTGTGTTGAGCCTATTGGGGATACTTTAAAGCCTTTGTTACCATCAGGGGTATTAGATACCTTTAGTTTAGTTATCCCACCTCTGCAGTTGTCTTTGAGTTAGCTGTGTTGAGCCTATTGGGGATACTTTAAAGCCTTTGTTACCATCAGGGGTATTTAGAAACCTTTAGTTTAGTTACTTCAACCACTGCAGTTGTCTTTGAGTTAGCTGTGTTGAGCCTATTGGGGATACTTTAAAGCCTTTGTTACCATCAGGGGTATTTACAAACCTTTAGTTTAGGTACTTCAACCTCTGCAGTTGTCTTTGAGTTAGCTGTGTTGAGCCTATTGGGGAAAGCCTTTGTTACCATCAGGGGTATTTATAAACCTTTAGTTTAGTTACTTCAACCTCTGCAGTTGTCTTTGAGTTAGCGTGTTGAGCCTATTGGGGATACTTTAAAGCCTTTGTTACCATCAGGGGTATTTACAAACCTTTAGTTTAGGTACTTCAACCTCTGCAGTTGTCTTTGAGTTAGCTGTGTTGAGCCTATTGGGGATACTTTAAAGCCTTTCTTACCATCAGGGGTATTTATAAACCTTTGTTACCGGTACTTCAACCTCTGCAGTTGTCTTTGAGTTAGCTGTGGGCAGAAAACTAATTTTGGAGAGGTAATTATAAGAGTGAGAGAACTCTATTTAGTATTGCTAATCTGGCAACCTCTGCGTCATATGGTCGTGAGAGGGTTAACAGGCTTTCAAATATCTCATTTAACCCTTGTCACTACCACAGATAATTTTTAAGCTGCTAAAAAAATTCTAAATATAGCTAGAATAACAGACGTCGCCGGTACAGAAGGGGTTAATGGAATACAGTAGCCTACCATAATCATCTTTGGGGGTAATGTACAGTGGCGCTAATAAGTCATGTCCCAGCTGTCATTAAGTTTGGCTTGCTCTGTGCTGTATCACTGTCTGTCAGATGTTGAATAGGGCGGGTAAGTGTAGGAACATGTTTGTATATTTCACTCGATATGAACAAATGAAGCTTAGACGTTGCCGATACCAATTATTGAGCAAAACATACTTGGTGCCGAGACATCACTTATTAGCGCGACTGTACAGCTACTGAAGAATGTTCATTACCTCTTGTAATTTTCTCTATGCAAATCTATCTTCTATCTATTACAGACACAGCATGGTCCCCGAAGGAGTGGACACGAATGAATCGCCCCCAGTCAGTCAATGTCCCTCCTCCCAACCAGCACCACATTCACTCATAACCTTCCTAACTCCATCCTTCCACCTCTTCCTCTCCGTCCTTCCACTTCACCCTCTTAAGCCACTGTCACACGAGCGCTTTTTTCGTCAATTTTTACGGGCAATTGTTGTCTGGCAGCTTCAAAATACAAGTTTCCTAAGAATTAAACTAGCTAACATTATCTAACTTCAATCTACTTTCCGAATCCAATGCAAAAAATATCCCTGAATATCACCAGAAAAAACTTGCTCATGGAAAATTGACGGAAAAAGTGCTCGTGTGACAGCGGCTTTACACTTGCTTCCCATACGGTCCACATGCAAATATATCCAGTTAGATTCATGTCCAGATCAAATCAGATATACAGTATATAAATAAATACCGGTACATTCATCATACATATGCCAGAGAGAGAGAGAGAGAGAGAGAGAGAGAGAATTATATTGTACACTTTAGAAAAGATAGGATAAATGGGGTGTTCCATATCTCTAGATAATGAAATGTGTGTCGCTGACCTACATACGACTTAAGTGATGATCTACTGGTGATAAGATGAAGGAGAGGAGAGTACAAAGGAAAGCAAGCAACAACAGACCTACTGATTCTTACTAGGCTGCTTGTATCTAAACTACCGGTACCTAGCCTACTAATTAGGAGAAAAGATGGCTTAGAAGGGACAGGGTTTATCTCTCCCATGTAGAATGGATAAACAGACATGGAAGAAAAAGAGAGAGAGAGAGAGAGCGAGAGCGAGAGCGAGAGAGAGAGAGAGAGAGAGCATAATATTAATAAACTGCCTTGATGGTGTAATCGTTAGTGTGTTTACAATCTGCAAGTGGTAACCCAGGTTCCAATCCCGGTGGATCACATGCTTTCACTAATTTCTTTGGGAGGTGTTTGTTGTTGGAGTGAAATTAATACAAAAATATAATATAATATTCAAGGACACTAGTGCGACGTTATGAGAAACAATTTATTAGGGAAAATAGGCACCAATAGATTCGCCATATTTTTCTCCATATAGTCCGCATGGAGGATTTTCGTTATTAACAAATTGAAAAATACCCACTTCACAGACAAATACACCAAAAATCTAAGTCAAAGCGGGGGTGTGGGGGCGGCAGCCCCACCTATAATACTAGGATAGGTTAGGTAAGGTTGTTAGGTTAGGCTAATGTCCTTTCAAAGGGGTATAGGCTAGTAAACACTAGGATAGCCTATACCCGGTCAGAGGTAAGAAGAAGAAGAGTCCTGCAGTAGTCTCCTTGAATGCTACCAAATATAATATTAAATTAGATGTGTGTGAATGTGTGTTTTTATCTGTGTTTGTTCATTGTTTTTGTGTTTTCCCTGTTCTTGCTCTGTCTTGAGTCAGCCACCCCAAGAAAAAAGGGAAAAAATAATAATAAAAATAAAATAAAATACAATACAGTACAGAATAAAAATAGTTAAAATGGGGATTGGGCCTGAACATTATAGATAGATAGATATAGAAATAAGAACATAAGAACATAAGAAAATGGGAGTCTGCAGAAAGCCGATTGGCCTAAGCAAGGCAGATCCCTGTCCCACACAACCCCAATTACAAAGCCCAATTATAGGCTCAACACTCTAATACCCTGAGGATCATCTTACCAAAACGGTTAGAGATTAACGCAGGATTACGGGGGTCTGCAGAGCGCTGATTGGCCCAACCCTGCTGATCCCCCTTCACACCCAACCCTTCTCGTCCATATGCTATCCAATTTTATCTTAAAGCTCCCTATCGTTTTTAATCCCACTATAGCACTTGGTAGTCCATTCCACCCATCTACAACTCTGTTACCAAACCAATATTTGCCTATATCTTTTCTGAAACGAAATTTATCTAATTTGAAACCATTGGTACGAGTTCTTTCGCTATCACTGAGCTTTAGTACATTTGTCATGTCCCCTTTGTTAATCCCACTAACCCACTTGAACACCTCTATCATATCCCCTCTAACTCTGCGTCTCTCTAACGAATGTAAGCCTAATTTCTCAACCTTTCTTTATACGGAAGATTTCTAATATTATGGATCATTTTTGTCATTCTACGTTGTACTCTCTCCAATGAATCTATGTCCATTCTGTAATAAGGACACCAAAATTGAACAGCATAATCCATATGGGGTCTCACTAATGACAAGTAAAGTTTTAAGATAACATCAGCAGTTCTGTTACTCACACTCCTTGAGATGAACCCGAGAATCCTGTTTGCCTTGTTTCGAACGCTTATACACTGTTGTCTAGGCTTCAAATCATTGCTAACAACACACACTAGATCTTCTCACAATTCGAGTTTCTAATTCCACATTAGCTAGTTTATATTTAACATTTGTATGCATCTTCCCTATCTTTAATACCTTGCATTTGTCAATGTTAAACTTCATCTGCCAATTTACTGACCATTCGTGTAAGGTATCTAGATCCCTTTGGAGGCACTCTATATCTCTATCTGAATCAATTGTTCTCCCCATCTTGGTATCGTCTGCAAATTTACTACCTACTAGTTATACCTAAATCAAGGTCATTTATGTATATAACAAACAACAGAGGACCTAATACAGATCCCTGGGGGACACCACTTTTGACTGCTCCCCATTCTGACTTCGTACCATTTATGCTGACTCTCTGCTTCCTACCAATTAGCCATGACCTAATCCATCCCAACAACGCCCCACCTATTCCATGCGCCTCAACCTTTCTCATCAATCTCTCGTGGGGGACTCTGTCGAAAGCTTTACTGAAATCTAAATATATTATATCATATGACTTGTCATTATCAAATGATGTCCTTTACTTATCAAAACACTTCCTGTACTTTATCTTTCCAATATACCGGTACTGTATGTGTGTCACTACTACTACTACGTCTAATACTAACAATAATAACAATAGCCTACCATTATACCAGTAATAACAATAATAATAGACCTATACGATAACTAAATCATAGCATTTACTTATCAAAACTCTTACTACTACTACTACTACTACTACTACTACTACTACTACCGGTACTACTAATAATAACAACAACAAAATCAGTAATCATATAACTCAATCATGTCTTCATCTAATACTACCAATAATATATTAAATCATGTCTATTACTTATCAAAACTCCTCTGGTTTATCTTATAGCCTACTACCAATATATTAAATCATGTCTATTACTTATCAAAACTCCTCTGGTTTATCAGTCACTGATAACATTGGATGAGTCATTAGGAATACACCACAGATTAAATAAAGATAAAACCTTGTGGAATACAGAGACGTAGTTCATGTGGAACAGGCTACGGTAAGATCCTGTGTAGCGGGAGGAATTGTTTTTCAGATGCCTAATTACTAAGAAACATTGAACAATATCTTTAACCTAACCTAACCTAGTACATTAGTGGATTATTTATGAACGTAAAATGGAGAAATATATTGTAACATTACCAAATTATTGAGATATAAATACATGTCCTCCCGCTACACAGGATTATACCCAGGTTACCAAGTGCTACGGTATAGTGGAATCAACAACGATAGAGAGCTTTAACCCTCTTACGTTCTTGACGCAATTTTGAGCCTATTAGGGATACTTTAAATCCTTTGTTACCATCAGGGGTATTTAGAAACCTTTAGTTTAGTTACTGGTACTTCAACCTCTGTAGTTGTCTTTGAGTTAGCTGTGTTGAGCCTATTGGGGATACTTTAAAGCCTTTGTTACCATCAGGGGTATTTAGAAACCTTTAGTTTAGTTACTTCAACCTCTGCAGTTGTCTTTGAGTTAGCGGTGTTGAGCCTATTAGGGATACTTTAAATCCTTTGTTACCATCAGGGGTATTTAGAAACCTTTAGTTTAGTTACTCTAACCTCTGCAGTTGTCTTTGAGTTAGCTGTGTTGAGCCTATTGGGGATACTTTAAAGCCTTTGTTACCATCAGGGGTATTTAGAAACTTTTAGTTTAGTTACTTCAACCTCTGCAGTTGTCTTTGAGTTAGCTGTGGGCAGAAAACTAATTTTGGAGAGGTAATTATAAGAGCGAGAGAACTATTTCTTATTGCTAACCTGGCAACCTCTGCGCCATATGGTCGTGAGAGGGTTAAGAGGGGATGGTTCACTTTTTGGGCAATTTTTGCATGTATTCATTATTTTTCTAGTTTCCTCCCTAGACATCCATCAAATTTAAAAAAAACAAAAAAAAAACATCCATTAGATCCCGATTCTAGATTAATTTGTAGAAAAAGGCCGGTTCTTCCAACATTACAGGCTCACTATCGTTTGCCAGGGAAAAAATTGACACCTAAATAGCACGAAAGTCTAAATATTGACGAAGAAATGGGGCGAAAGGTCTTAAAATCGACTAACTAATGAGGCAAACATCTTAACATCTGAAAACTAATGGGGCTAAACATGAGGGAAAAAGTGGTCCAGAAAACCGGCCCATCACACTACGACAAAATCCTACAGGATATTCAAGACGGTGAAAATGTAGACGTCATATATCTAGATTTCGCCAAAGCTTTTGACAAGGTGGACCATGGGATCCTTCTACATAAACTCAAATCACTGGGAATAGGGGGAGACCTTGGAAGATGGCTCCACAGCTTCATCACCAACAGAAAACAAAGAGTCACGGTTCAAGGAAGCCTATCAGAAGCAGGTGGGGTCATCAGCGGAGTACCACAAGGATCAGTACTGGGACCTCTCCTATTCCTCATCATGATAGGAGACATCGACAGGGACCTGGAACACTCAGCAGCCTCATCGTTTGCTGACGACACCAGACTCATGAAGAAAATCACCTCACAACATGATGCACAGCTACTACAACAAGACTTGGACAAAATCCTGAAGTGGGCAGAAGAAAACAACATGGCCCTAAACGGAGACAAGTTCGAGCTTCTAAGGTACGGGAACAAGAGAGCACTACAAAACGACACCAACTACAAAAGTGGACAGCAAGAAATTACCGCCAAGGACACAGTGAAGGACTTGGGCGTAAATATGACTCAATGACGCCACTTTTTCCCAGCATATTACCAAAGCCACAACAACAGCAAAACAAATAGCAGGCTGGATCCTGAGAACCTTCCACACAAGAAATGAGAGGTGTATGTTAACACTGTAGAAGTCACTGGTCCTACCACGACTGGAGTACTGCTCTCAGCTCTGGTCTCCCCAAAAAGTAGGAGAAATAACAGAAATTGAAGCCACCCAGAGGACATTCACCAGTAAAATCCATGGGTTTCAACACTTTAACTACTGGGAGAGACTCAAGGAGCTGCAGCTGTACTCACTTCAAAGACGTAGGGAGAGATAAATCATCATCTACGTCTGGAAGATTTTGGAAAAAAAGGTACCAAATCCAAACATCCAAGAGACTCAACACCAAAGGCGAGGGAGGCTGTGCTATGTGAGGACTACGCCGGGATCAACACAAAAAATCAAATCCCTGATCCATCACAGCTTTGCATACAATGGAACCAGACTGTTCAACTGTATACCAGCCCCTCTCAGGAACATGACCGGGGTGTCTCCAGACACCTTCAAGAAACACTTGGACATGTGGCTGGCCAAAATACCGGACCGGCCACCAACACCAGGATACCCCAGCACCAACTCCAACCGACTTCTGGAATGGAGAGTGGAAGAAAGGGAGCTGCCTGGTCGCAGTGGAGCCCCAGCTCAACTGTGTCACTAACGTACAGAATACAACAAAGTGTAACAAAGTGTAAGTGTAACATCCCCCCTTAAGATAAAATTAGATAGACATATGGACGAGATGGGTTGGGTGTGAGGGGGATCTGCCGGGTGTAGGCCAATCGGCGATCTGCCGTTGACCTCTGAGGTCGGTCCACGTAATGTTAGTGAGCTGGGCCTATAGACCTTATAACTAGGGTTGGGTGTGAGAGGGATCTGCCTTGTGTGGGCCAATCTGCAGAAAGTTAATTGTCGAACACAAGGCAGATCCCTCCCACACATAACCAATCTCGTCCATACAGTATGTCTATCTAATATTATCTTGAAGCTCTATCTATGATACTAGGTTAGGTTAGGTTAGGTTAGGTTGTTTGGTTAGGGTAATGTATGTTTGTAGCCAAAGGCAGTCAAAATAGACGGGAACATGATGGTGAACGTCCGCGTAGTGTAAACAAGACGGGCCATACACCCGGTAACTACATTCTTGCCAATGGTCTGATAATATAAAGAGGAAAGGGGAAGGGTGTAGTGTCCGGGCGTATGGTCGTCATGTTTACATAGGTCGATTGCCGGGGTTAAGTTCACGTCTATTTTGACAGCGATTTTTTCCGGTTATTTTCACCCGGCTGGCAACATACATGATGATGACAATATGGGGGGTGAGGCCCTCAAAATATTATTGTATCCAACGGCAGTCAAAATAGAAGGGAACATGATCGTAAGCGTTAGCCGCCGCTCCGTGTAGTGTAAACAAGGCGGGTGGTACGCCCGAGCGGCCCAAACACTACATTCTTGCCGAGAAAAAACATGAGTAAGATTAGGAGTAGAGGGCATACCACTACCAACATCTTGTGTTGGTAGAAATCTTCCGTATGAAGAAAGGTTGAAGAAATTAGGTTTACATTCGTTAAAGAGACGCAGAGTTAGAGGGGATATGATAGAGGTGTTCAATACGAGCTAAGATGGTCAGCTACCTGGAAGATAACGAGGCATTCAACGAGGGTCAACATGGCTTTAGACAAGGCCGCTCCTGCCTTTCACAACTACTATCACACTACGACAAAATCCTACAGGATATTCAAGACGGAGAAAATGTAGACGTCATATATCTAGATTTCGCCAAAGCTTTTGACAAGGTGGACCATGGGATCCTTCTACATAAACTCAAATCACTGGGAATAGGGGGAGACCTTGGAAGATGGCTCCACAGCTTCATCACCAACAGAAAACAAAGAGTCACGGTTCAAGGAAGCCTATCAGAAGCAGGTGGGGTCATCAGCGGAGTACCACAAGGATCAGTACTGGGACCTCTCCTATTCCTCATCATGATAGGAGACATCGACAGGGACCTGGAACACTCAACAGACTCATCGTTTGCAGACGACACCAGACTCATGAAGAAAATCACCTCACAACATGATGCACAGCTACTACAACAAGACTTGGACAAAATCCTGAAGTGGGCAGAAGAAGAAAACAACATGGCCCTAAACGGAGACAAGTTCGAGCTTCTAAGGTACGGGAACAAGAGAGCATTACAAAACGACACCAACTACAAAAGTGGACAGCAAGAAATTACCGCCAAAGACACAGTGAAGGACTTGGGAGTAAATATGAGCAGTGACGCCACTTTTTCCCAGCATATTACCAAAGCCACAACAACAGCAAAACAAATAGCAGGCTGGATCCTGAGAACCTTCCACACAAGAAATGAGAGGTGTATGTTAACACTGTGGAAGTCACTGGTCCTACCACGACTGGAGTACTGCTCTCAGCTCTGGTCTCCCAAAAAAGTAGGAGAAATAACAGAAATTGAAGCCACCCAGAGGACATTCACCAGTAAAATCCATGGGTTTCAACACTTTAACTACTGGGAGAGACTCAAGGAGCTGCAGCTGTACTCACTTCAAAGACGTAGGGAGAGATACATCATCATCTACGTCTGGAAGATTTTGGAAAAAAAGGTACCAAATCCAAACATCCAAGAGACTCAACACCAAAGGCGAGGGAGGCTGTGCTATGTGAGGACTACGCCGGGATCAACACAAAAAATCAAATCCCTGATCCATCACAGCTTTACATACAATGGAACCAGACTGTTCAACTGTATACCAGCCCCTCTCAGGAACATGACCGGGGTGTCTCCAGACACCTTCAAGAAACACTTGGACATGTGGCTGGCCAAAATACCGGACCGGCCACCAACACCAGGATACCCCAGCACCAACTCCAACCGACTTCTGGAATGGAGAGTGGAAGAAAGGGAGCTGCCTGGTCGCAGTGGAGCCCCAGCTCAACTGTGTCACTAACGGACGGAATACAACAAAGTGTAACAAAGTGTAAGTGTATAGCCTACTTACTTACATGATGGCAAGTGTAAACAAGGCGGGCTGTACGCCAGAATACTACATCCTTACCTCATAAACCCTCTCCGACATATGACGCAATTTTGAGCCTACTGGGGATACTTTAAAGCCTTTGTTACCATCAGGGGTATTTAGAAACCTTTAGTTTAGTTACTTCAACCTCTGCAGTTGTCATAGAGTTAGCTGTGGGCAGAAAACTAATTTTGGAGAGGTAGCCTAATAATAAGAGTGAGAGAACTCCATTTCTTATTGCTAATCTGGCAAGTGGCAACCTCTGCGTCATAAATGCGTGAAAGGGTTAACTTCAAAATTAGCCTTGCCTTTGATTCCAAGGACTGAAACCTCAAAATCTAAAATAGGGCCTAGCCTAAGCCTACACTGACACATGGGAATTCAGAAATAGAAATGATGCAATAGCAGTCATGACTCATAGCAGGCCTAATTTCCTTAACTAAATAGCTATGGACACATGTATATCAAAAATAAATAAGTAAATACCAAGATATATTCCCCCAAACAATCCGTCAACCATTTTAGAGGCTGAATGGACGAAATCTTGGCTAACAACAAAAGAATTATCCACGCCATCTCATTTAACCTTTAATAATCCCAATCGTGGTAGAATATACGTATAAATCCCACTGGTTTAGGGATTTATGTATGGTAGAACTCGATAGGATTAACAAATGAGGTCATAAGTTTATTAATGAGGCATATTGCGTATTGTAGACCACGTTGGGATCCCCATGTCCCCCTTCAGGCCTGCCAAACTCGCTTATTGAACTCATTTATAACCAATTATCTACACATTTCGAGGTATATAACCAAGCAAAACATGCACTACGACTTGATCGTATATGCAAATGAGGTCATAAGTATATTCATGAGGCATATTGCGTAAAAAGACCAAAACACCACCACGTTGGATCACCCAGGTCCCCCTTTCGTGCCTCCCAGACTCGCATATTTAACCCATTTCTCGTAAACTATCTACATATTTCAAGATATATATGCAATGAAAACCACCTTAGGGATATGCTCACCTCGGCTTGCTGTCGGATTTTGTTGTCTACACTTAATAATCCCGTTAGAAGTTGCTGAAATTCCTCCTGATCGCCCGCCATTTTCACCGGGAGACACTACGACAGACATATGATTCGTGTTCCAACAATTTCCTTGGTGAGCTATTTAATTTACAACAAACTCCTTATTTATCTAGTCTAATATATAAAAGATACTTATTAATATTCCTATTTACCTATTAGCATATTCTAATGGTCTACTTTAGCACCATAATTCATAAATAATCCATAATATTATTTTTATAAGACTAGTCGGGAAAATCATTCCGCCATAGATATAAGAATTCGATGGAGTCAGTTTGTGTGATGATTTTGCTTCTCATTATTTTATTAATTGATTGTCCTTTATGCATAGATATTACGTTACTTAGGAAATTCTAGATGTATATGAAATGATAGTATTATTAAATATAAATATTATACTTACTCCAAGTACAAATACAGTGCAACACTATAGTATATCCATCTATAGCCTAGGCCTATATACACTTAGTTATATAATTAGTATTACATTTCAGTTTAATATACATGCTTACAGCTCCAACTTCCTTATAGCCTGATACTCGGAAGTGATTAATTACACTTATTGTTCATATGGCTGTATAATTCAACATATTTTCATTATATTTAGGGTGTTCTTAGAAAGGGTGTGTGGATCGGTCAATTACATAATTGAGATAAATTTTACCCCTCTGATTCCTAGATATCTTTCCTGGGCTGTTTAAAATGGTCTTATGATAGTAAGTGTTTGAGCTATCTTGTCACCTATATAATAAATCCTTTTATTATACCATGACGCGTAGCCTACATGCAGTCCTTATAAATGATTTTGATATTACTAGACGATTTTATTAAGCTTAGAAAGTGTCTGTGGGAGTCAAAGTGGTACTTGAGATGGGTTTTACCCCTTTTGATTCGTAGGGATCTTTCCTAAGCTGTATAACAATGTCTTTGTCCACGCAAATAGAAGTAAAAACAGTCGCGCATTGTTAGTAAAAGGGGTAATTAAGAGGGATTTGTCTCTTTTCGTGACTATATATCCTTACTAAGCTGAATTAAAGCGTTTAATAAGAGCCTTGTATTGTTTCAAGAAGGAGGTACGACTTAGCTTTTAATCTCTAATTAATAAGTAAATTCAACACACTCTATTCTACTTCAACATCTATGAGCTAATCAGTTTCCCGCGTATTCATTCAAAGAAAACAATCCGAGACTCCGAATTTCCCATCGTCTACAGTGTTGCCAATCATATTAATTTACTGGTTCTGGTTATAATAATAATAATATTTATTCAGTTAGCAATTTACAATGATTGGTAGGCCTACCACATAATATGTTACAAAAATTACATGTACCAGCCTTGCATAATTCCAACTAAGGATATTGGGCATAAGGCTGTTAGGCGTATTTCCATTGGGGTCATAATAATAATAATAATAATAATAATAATATTTATTCAGTTAGCAATTTACAGAGTTAAGTACCACATAGTATGTTACAAATATGACATGTACCAGCCTTGCATAATTCCAACTAAGGATAGCCTAATAAGGCCGTTAGGCATATTTCCATTGGGGTCCTTGTGGGATTAGGTTAGCTGGGGAAAAGAGGAGGATAAAATAAATAGATACTTTAGAGAAAGTATTTCTAGGGGGTTATTTTAAGATACCTTACATCCTATGGAAACTATCAGTAATCCGTAATCAGTAATAATTTCAGTTTGGTTTGCTTATCTCTTATGTCGTAATTTAGTAGTAGACATAAGCAATTGGTGCTCCCTTCTCGCAGCTGTCCGGTTCAGGTGTTCCTTCAGGCTACGTCTGAAGGAATACAGTGTTCTCTTTTCACGGACTGACTGGGGTAGGTCGTTCCAGTCTTTGATGGCAGTGAAGAAGAATGTTTGCTTACCCTGTCCTTGGATTCTCGGGACCTTAAAATTAAACATCCTGTTTCTTGTATTATGTCCACTCCTCTCATTTGCTTTAACAAAATCACTCTTAAGATACTCTGGAGCTTTGTCATAGAAAATGTTGAAGGCATTAGTGAGCCTGATTTGTTTGGCCCTGTCAGAGACATTGAGCATACCTAGTGACTGAAGTTGTTCCTGGCCAACATGTGATCTGGGTCCTAGGTTCAGCATGAACCTAACCATTTTATTTTGAGTGACCTGAAGTTTGTGCTGTGCTGATTTAGATGATGCAGAGTACCAGGATGACACAGAATAGTCAAAATGACATTGAACAAGCGCTTGGCAAAGGGTCTTTTTGGTCGCCGCTGGCAAGCATCCCACCTGTCTATACAGGTATTTTATACGTGCTCTACACTTACACAGGATAGATTCCAAAATTGTTTCACCTGACAGAGTCGAGTCCAGTTTTAGTCCGAGATATTTAACTTGTGACACTGTTGTTATAGGAATATCATTACAGTTGACCGAGAAGTCCACAATGTCTTTCAGTTTGCGTTTTGTCCCACATAAGATGGCTTCCGTCTTGCCCAGGTGAAAAGATAGTCTATTGTCCACTAGCCATTCACTACATGATTCTAGTTCTTTGGAAAGTGACGCGGCAATACTTATTGGGTCTTTTCCTGAAACCAGAAGCACGCTGTCGTCAGCATACAGTAATAATTTACACGAGACGCTCAGTTCTATGTCGTTCACATAACAGAGAAAGAGTAAGGGACCAAGCATGGATGCTTCCCTGCGGGACCCCACAGTTAATTGGCATAGGATCAGATATATTATCAATTTTGACTCTTTGTGTTCTACCACTAAGATAAGATTTAAACCAGTTCACTGACCCAATGCCCATTGCTTGTAGTTTATTACATAGGATATCATGGTCTGTATCAAACGCTTTTTGTAGATCAAGAAGAACCATACCGCGGCCAACAAGACAGCGAGTATACCTCCCTTCTTCAGACCATCCCCGAGGACTTCCCGGACTCCAGAGAGGCGACCGCCCCACAACTCCGACAGTTCTGGGGTGTTAGAGACCGCCTCACTTCCTTCGACGGGGTAGCCCTCATGGATCAACGACCAGTCATCCCCCATCATCTTCGGTCCAGAGTTCTCGAGGCCCTTCACTCAGCTCATCAGGGTATGACTGGCATGAAGGCCCGTGCACGTGCGAGTGTTTACTGGCCAGGTATTGACAAGGCCCTACGCAACTGCCTGGATACCTGCCACTACTGCCGCGCCCACGCCCCGTCCCAGCCGAAAGAGCCACTCATGTCATCTGACCCACCCCAATGGCCATACGACCAGGTAGCCGCCGATTTTTTTCAGCACCAGGGCAAACACTACCTGGTCTACGTCGATCGCTTCTCCAGCAATGTCCACATCTTCTACCTGCCACCAGGTAAATGTGATGCTCACCACCTCATCTCGGCGTGCCGTACCCTCTTCACCCACTACGGAGCACCCCGGGTACTGGCGAGCGATGGTGGGCCCCAGTTCACAGCCGGGGACTTCCAAGAATTCCTGGCACATTGGGGTGTGTCACAGCGGGTCAGCTCTGCGTTCTACCCTCAGTCTAATGGCCGCGCCGAGCTGGCTGTTAAAGCAGCCCACCGCATCATCGCGGACTGTACATCCCCCACTGGCTCTCTAGACAACAACGCCACAGCCCGCGCCCTCCTCCAATACAGGAACACACCCCTCTCGACCATTGACAAGTCACCAGCTCAACTTCTCTTCGGCAGGACCCTACGGGACCACGTCCCCTGCAATCCTGCACTTCTCCACCTCCACCCCCACTGGCTTCTCTCGGCCGAAGCTCGTGAGGCAGCCCTTTTTCACCGTAACGCTGCCCTAGCCACATACTATAATGCTTCAGCCCGGCCTTTATCACCACTCCACGTCGGTGACCGGGTCTCCGTCCAGAACCAGGGGGGCAACAACCCGACACGGTGGAACAAGACTGGCACTGTAGTGGAGGTGCATCCACACCGCCAGTATACCATCCGGGTGGATGGGTCGGGGCGAGCCACACTCCGCAACCGCCGCTTCCTACGACAGCTTCGTCTACCGCCCTCCACTCAACCTACACCGCCCGACTCCACCATCGCCTCGTCGGACGCCAATAGGGGGGGGGGAGATATAATAATAATGTATACACCACTATTGTCCAACACCATATGGCACCACAGACACTTTAGACTTGCGGGCGCCTCTGGCACCCAGGCCTGTGGAGGCAGCAAGTCCTTCAGTTCACACCAGACTCTTACATAACCAACCAGCGTCTCGGCGCTCCTGTACTCAACCCTAGCCAATAAAGGATTGAAGAGTACTGGTGTTATATCTCCATTCATCTTTATTATAATTAGTATCGATAGTTAACCGAAATACCAGCTACAATACGGTTGTAGAGCATATATTTAAACAAAAATACAATTAAACAAGCTTTCTATCCATCAAATGGTCACATAAGTTCGGTAATTTCTGCTAAATATCTATGCTTACAGCTCGCAAGTGGTTATTTTTACCATCTAGCGACTTTTGAGCGCGAATCTAGCAATATTTAGCGAAATCTATTGGTAACACTGTAGGGACGATACTTTACAAAACAGTCTCGGATTGTTATTGTTTCGGACGATTTTCCCGCGCAATCGTGTGAATTTCGTGGAAAATACTAAGATAAACGAGAAAACGACCAATTGTGAGCCTTTAATTAGTGAAACTGAAGATGAACTAAGTGTAATAATGAATGGTGATGCAGATTCTGGTGAGTATAATGTATAAATGTATGAGTTGGGAAGTTTAGGATAAGTTAAAGATGAACAAACCTCTGAAGTTCTGAAGGATGAATGACAGTTTTGCTGAAAATTAATGATTGAAAGTGAACCAAATTTGTTGAATACCTCAGTACCTGGCACGGTCAATTTAAAGATGATGTAATTAAATTGCTAAAAAATCGTTTCGATTGTTTTTATCGGTAACATTCAAGGAGACTACTGCAGGACTCTTCTTCTTCTTACCTCTGACCGGTCACCGGGTAGGCCTATAGGCTATCCTAGTGTTTACTAGACTATACCCCTTTGAAAGGACATTAGCCTAACCTAACAACCTTACCTAACCTATCCTAGTATTATAGGTGGGGGCTGCCGCCCCCACACCCCCGCTTTGACTTAGATTTTTGGTGTATTTTTCTGTGAAGTGGGTATTTTTCAATTTGTTGATAACGAAAATCCTCCATGCGGACTAGGCCTATATAGAGAAAAATATGGCGAATCTATTGGTGCCTATTTTCCCTAATAAATTGTTTCTCATAACGTCGCACTAGTGTCCTTGAATATTATCTTTTTGGTAACATTCAAGGAGACTACTGCAGGACTCTTCTTCTTCTTCTTACCTCTGACCAGTCACCGGGTAGGCCTATAGGCTATCCTAGTGTTTACTAGACTATACCCCTTTGAAAGGACATTAGCCTAACCTAACAACCTTACCTAACCTATCCTAGTATTATAGGTGGGTTTTTTATCTAGTTTAGAGTTGTGTAAGGGTGTTTTGATGTGTGAAAATAGGCGTAAATTCATATTTACCCATTAAACAACAATCTAAAAATACGTCCCTTCACTCGCGAAAAATAACTATTTGGCCATAACCGTTTGCCGTTGGATACAAAATATGTAGAGGGGGGGGGGGCAAGCCCCCCCCCTCACCCCCCCCCAAGATTTATTGAAATCGTCATATATTTAAACAGTAGGGGGCAAAAAAAAAAATTTTCCCCAACGCTTCTTCTTCTTCGCGGCGGATGTAAACAAAGCCACCCGCCTCTTGCGAGGTAGGCGATATAGGGGATATTTTGTTTTTTTCAGGATCAGTAATAGGCTAATTTTGTACGCGCATTTAGACACATATAGGAATGAAATACATGGTATAAGGAACCTGTAGGCCACGATAAAATCGATGTATGAATTTAATTTCATCATCTTTATATTGTCCCCTGGCACTCTTATATTAACGCATTAATGACGCTTTAATATGTGGGATTTGTTTTATTTTTATTTTTTATAGGCTAGCCTAGGCCTAGGCCTATTTTGGTAAAATTCTAGCAAAGGCTCCAAATCGATTTTAGCATTGATAATTTTTTGATAGGCCTACCCTAGTTTTCTTCATATTTCATGTTTTGTGGTATTAAAAGTTGGTGCAGTTGTTTTATAGGCCTAGCTTATTAGCCGATAGGCCTAATATTCAAGGACACTAGGCCTAGGCTACATCCGCCTTATTAGAATTTTTTTATTAGGGAAAATAGGCACCAACAGATTCGCCATATATATCTCCATATAGGCTAGTCCGCATGGAGGATTTTCGTTATTGCCAAATTGAAAAAATACCCTTTTCACAGAAAAATACACCAAAAATCTGTCAAAGATGTCTAATAGCGGGGGTGTGGGGGCAGCGGCCCCCACCCATAATACTAGGATAGGTTAGGTAAGGTTGTTAGGTTAGGCTAATGTCCTTTCAAAGGGGGTATAGGCTAGTAAACACTAGGATAGCTTATACCCGGTCAGAGGTAAGAAGAAGAAGAAGAAGAGTCCTGATGTAGTCAACTTGAATGCTACCCATTTTCTAGCTTTATATTGTAGGCTATGTAGGCTAGCTTATGTTCTATTTGATAATTTCTAGTTTTGTTATTATTCAAGAAGCCTATTGTGGGCAGCGGTCATGACTCATGACCGTTAGGCTACGTACTCTTATTTGACCGCTTTTGGGTTGAGGGGCGGCTAGGCCTAAGTCCTGAGGATATATTGGGGTAAAAGTTTATCACCAACCATTTACGAGTTTTTCAGGTAGGCTAATTTGTTATCGTTTTTTATTTGATATAGGCCTACAGTGTTGTTTAATACCGAGGACCGTCGCATTTTAGTATTTTCAACATTAGCCTAACCTAACCTAACCGAAAACTAACCTGTCTCTGCGACGGTCTAAACCCAGCTCACGTTCCCTGTTTATGGGTGCGCGACGGTCTAAACCCAGCTCACGTTCCCTGTTTATGGGTTCGCGACGGTCTAAACCCAGCTCACGTTCCCTGTGTTATGGGTGAACAATCCAACAGTTTCTTGTATTTCACTTATAGTGATTTTGCGACGGTAATTACATGTACACCAACAAAGTATAGTTCATGAAAGTGATAAAACACTGATAATCATCGATGGGGCCCGTAACTGGTTGGTCATAAACTAATACAGTACCAACTATTCTTGGCAAGAATGTAGTTACTGGGTATATCGCCCGTCTTATTTACACTACGCGGACGCTCACCCATCATGTTCCCGTCTATTTTGACTGCCTTACGATACAAAAATACATTACCCTAACCAAACAACCTAACCTAACCTAACCTAGTATTATAGATTTATAAGTATTTATTTTATTATAAGTATTTATAGATGATTTTTGTTGTATGTCGGTAGTGGTACACCCGGTAACTACATCCTTCCCCTATTCTTTACCAGGTACGAGTGGTGCGGAGCCGGCGATTCCCGAGAGCTTGGCAACCTCTCGTTCACGACGCAACCGCTCCGACAAACATGGACGATTTGCAGCCCTTGAGAGACTGAGGGGGCTCAAAGGGTCCAAACATAAGTGTGAGGTACAAATAAATTACTATTATATATATTGGGCGGGTGCCCAACCCCGAAAAGGGTTGAAATAGGGGAGCTATCCCCCCGCCAAAGGCGGCTTTCTAGGGCCTTTCCTAGCTGATGCTGAGAGGATTGGGTTCTAGTCATGTGGTGATGGGCTGGTCTATCAGAGTGAGAACTGAGTGATCTCTGCCATACCCATAGCTTACTCTGACTGTTCCTTTTACTTATATATTTTCTAGATCTCAAGTGACGGTGTCTCTTGCGTGGATTGACCTCCTAATCTACCAAGATTGGAAGCCAAAGCGTCACATCTTTCCTTTGCCCCTCAACTTTCTCTTCATAATTGCTGAGGGGCACAGGGCCCTGGGTGGGGCTTTGGTTTCCCGGGCGTTTCCGCACCCTCCTCAGCTCCCCGCCTTGGAGTGGCTTCGGTCACCCAGGCTTTATTGTGGTCGGCAGGGAGGCTTCTGTGGGGCCGCTCGGTTATGGCCTTGGCCTTGCTCGGGGCCTTGGGGCTGTTCGGCCAGGCAGCTTGGGGAAAAACAACAACAACAACCTGGTATATAGATAGAGATAGATAAATAGATAGATTGTAGATAGATATATAGATAAGCTGTATACTGTATAATTATTATTATTATACAGATAATACAGTACCGGTACTAATTAAGGTAAGATCCTGTGTAGCGGGTACGGTAACTGTTTTTCAGATGCCGATAATTATAGGGAATAGGCTCGCAGCATTATTATAGGGAATAGGCTCGCAGCATAATTATAGGGAATAGGCTCGCAGCATAATTATAGGGAATAGGCTCGCAGCATAATTATAGGGAATAGGCTCGCAGCATAATTATAGGGAATAGGCTCGCAGCATTATTATAGGGAATAGGCTCGCAGCATTATAGGGAATAGGCTCGCAGCATAATTATAGGGAATAGGCTCGCAGCATAATTATAGGGAATAGGCTCGCAGCATAATTATAGGGAATAGGCTCGCAGCATAATTATAGGGAATAGGCTCGCAGCATTATTATAGGGAATAGGCTCGCAGCATTATTATAGGGAATAGGCTCGCAGCATTATTATAGGGAATAGGCTCGCAGCATTATTATAGGGAATAGGCTCGCAGCATAATTATAGGGAATAGGCTCGCAGCATTATTATAGGGAATAGGCTCGCAGCATAATTATAGGGAATAGGCTCGCAGCATTATTATAGGGAATAGGCTCGCAGCATAATTATAGGGAATAGGCTCGCAGCATTATTATACATAATTTATTAGGGACAATGTAGGTCTAAGGAATCCTTGGTAAAATTCTAGATCCGGTTTCACAGCGAATTTAGCGTTTTGTGTTTTTGTTTTTCTCAGTTTACTTTATTATACAGTGTTGTTTTATACTAAGGACTGGCGGAAATTAGTATTTACCCATTATCCAACAATCTAAAAACATGGCCCCCACTAGTGGGGAGAGCTATGAAGATCAGGGAAATTGTGGGGTAAAAGACGAAAATAAGGGGTAATGTTAGCCTAACCTAACCTAGTATATTAGGTGGGAGCTACCGCCCCCACACCCCCGCTGGTTTGGTATTAAAATAATAAAAGATTGACGGTCGCCGAAATAAAAAAGTCGATGAAGTCTACGGTATTTACTCCGCAATCTTCAGCTTTGGCTGTGGATAACGAGGTAATTATTAACTTTTTCACAGTAATTATAATTCCATTTGCGCCGCTACTGACCGATATAGGAATGAAGTATGGTACAGTATATGACAAATTTATAGAAGCCATAGAAATTGATGAGTGTGCTGTGCAACCAGATCTAGAATAATACCGAATCCTTATACTGTACTCATGTATAATCCACTGTGGGAGAATAATTTTGATCACATTTATAAAACCTGATATTAATAGAAAAAACGCCCATTCTAATCAATCTCAGAGCTCTTTCGGACATCCTCACTGTTTACAAACGCCTTCTTTATGCAGTATAATCGATATTTACCCCCTGCTGGCAACATAGATGACGATTTCAATAATTCATGGGGGGTGAGGGGGGGGCAAAGCCCCCCATCAACCCATAGTGTATCCCACATTGGAATTATAACTAAGACCATGAAAACACTAATTTCTCAAAATCTGGACGAAAAAGCATGAAAAATAAGGGTGCGAGCCTATTCCCTATAATTACCAATAAGGGTGCGAGCCTATTCCCTATAATTACCAATAAGGGTGCGAGCCTATTCCCTATGGGTGCGAGCCTATTCCCTATAATTACCAATAAGGGTGCGAGCCTATTCCCTATAATTACCAATAAGGGTGCGAGCCTATTCCCTATAATTACCAATAAGGGTGCGAGCCTATTCCCTATAATTACCAATAAGGGTGCGAGCCTATTCCCTATAATTACCAATAAGGGTGCGAGCCTATTCCCTATAATTACCAATAAGGGTGCGAGCCTATTCCCTATAATTACCAATAAGGGTGCGAGCCTATTCCCTATAATTACCAATAAGGGTGCGAGCCTATTCCCTATAATTACTTTCATTTGAAATTAGTTGTGTTACCGGGCATACGTTGTGTAAACACGTGAGTTGATGTCAAACAGCAGGGGGTATGGGGGCAGCAGCCCCCACCCATAATACTAGGATAGGTTAGGTAAGGTTAGGGGGAGGTGTGGCACAGTGGTCTTGCCACTGGACTGGTAATCCAATGGACCTGGGTTTGAATCCCAATATGTCAATGGGAAGATATTATTGGGATGGAATTTGTGGTGTACCTAGTTTCAGTGCATTACCACAGCACACCGAAATGCCAAAAAAATACCCTCATTGTTCCCTGATTAAATAGCTTTGTATGAATATTCCAATATACAAAATATGCTACAGGGGGGCAATGCCTAGTGAGTTAATTGCTCAATAGGTGGCGTTCTGAGAGTGAGGGTCCGAGTCTGGGTGATGAGACTGTGAAGCGCAGAGGCAAAGCAGCTTCAGAGATGGAGTTGCTTCGAGCCGAATGGGTGCTTCGCATGTCTCACTCCCTAGACTGGAACAAGACCTCGCGGGCCTCACCGTGTTCAGCGGTAGAGTGTGCAGGCTCTCAGCCTATGCCCTAGAGGGAGTAGTTGGAATATAGAAAAAAAAAAAAAAAAAAAACAGTTGTTAGGTTAGGCTAATGTCCTTTCAAAGGGGTATAGTAAACAGGCTGTAAACACGAATATACCCGGTCAGAGGTAGGTGATACGCTCGATAACACAACTCTTGCCATTCATTTCCTTTCCTTTCCTTTTAACATAAGAAATTCACCTACTTGCTTACTATCAGAATCTATCACGACAGGTAAAAAAGGATATTAGGAAAGAAAAAAGAAATTATGAAATCAAGGTTGCCAATAACTCAACAAATAATTCTAAAGCTTTTTACCAACTATATAAATCCAAGGTTAGAGATGTAATTGGTCCCCTTAAAACTTCGATAGGAGAAATGACAGAAAATTAAATAGAAATGTGCAGTACATTAAATAGTCAATTTCTTTCCGTTTTCACTAATGAAAATTTGGCAAAGTTTCCAGAAGTCTGTGAGGTATATAGCGATAGTATAGAAAATAGGTTAAGTACGGTTACTATAAGTAGAAATTATGTGCTTAAGGAAATATACAGACTGAAACCTCATAAATCTCCTGGTCCGGATGAGGTATATGCTAGAGTATTAAAAGAATGCAGAGATGAGTTAAGTTACCCAGAAAGCCGATTGGCCCATACAAGGCAGACCTCTCTCACACCGAACTCCAAGTAAAAGGTCTAATTATAGGCCCAACTCACTAATAACATGAGGACCGACCTCACCGAAACGGCCAGAGGTCAACTCGGGAAAACGGGGGCCTGCAGAGCACCGATTGGCCTACACCCGGCAAATCCCCCTCACACCCAACCCATCTCGTATACCTATCTAATTTAATCTTAAAGCTCCCTATCATTCTCGATCCTACTTCTGTATACCACTCGGTAGCCTATTCCACATGTCTACAACTCTGTTACCAAACCAATATTTGACTATATCTTTTCAAACTAAATTGCTCTGGTTTGAAACCCTGCCCCGGTAAAGACAGGTTCGTGTGGAATGGGAGGCTTGTCTGGTAGTCGCAATAGGAACTTGTATTTACCCATTATCCAACAATGTTAAAAAATGGGTAAAGACAGGTTCGTGTGGAATGGGAGGCTTGTCTGGTAGTTGCAATAGGAACTTGTATTTACCCATTATCCAACAATGTTAAAAAATGCCCCCTAAAAACATATTTTGTCATTAACATAACCGGGAAGGATGTAGTATCCGGGTGTACGGTCGTCATGTTTACATAGGCCGTGCGCTCGCGGTGACGTTCTCGTCTATTTTAAAAAAAATATATATTATTTGCTTCCTGCTGGGAATATATATGATGATGACAATAAGTCATGGGGGGGTGAGGGCCTCAACCTATTATTGTATCCCACGGCAGTCAAAATAGACGGGAACATGACCGCGAGCGTGCGATTAGTGTAAAGAAGGTGGGCGATACTACATACTGCATACCGGTACAAAATTTTTACCACCTAACCTAACTTCGGTCACCCAGGCTTTATTGTGGTCGGCAGGGAGGGTTCTGTAGGGGCGCTCGGTTATGGCCTTGCTCGGGGTCTTGGGGCTGTTCGGCCAGGCAGCTTGGGGAACAACAACAACCTTAAATAATACCTTCGTTCCCTGTTTACTAGATATCAAATGTTACCAACGTTTATGATGAAGTGGATGAGAAGGAGTATTCCAAGAGACGTCAGGACCGCATGGAAGATGACTGGATCGTTGATGATGGTAAGATTATAAACTGTTTGTAGTGTTGAAACAGAAAAACTAATATAAGAGAGAGAGTGTGTATGTGAGAGTATGAGCGCGAGAGAGAGATGAAGGGGTTTGGGAGAGAGAGAGATAATTGAAAAAGCAGAGTAGAGGAAGGGAAGGAGGGGTTGATATTTCTAACTTGTATGATGAATGGATGAGAAGTAGTATTCCAAAAGACGTCAGGACCGCCTTGAAGATGACTGGATTGTTGATGATGGTAAGTTACGGTCTTTGTGTCAATTTAAACAGCTGATTTTCAACAATTTGCAATGTTTGGAGAGAGTTGGATGAAATTATGTTAAAACGGACAAGGAAATTATCATATCATAAGGTTAATGTATATTACTGATTTTGATTAGTTCCTTTGCGTTTATCTTCATCCCAGTTTTGGTTTGTTTATTTTGCAAGTTTTACATGATAATTCCATATTCCAGATGGCTCAGGATACGTGGCAGATGACCGAGAGATATTCAAAGATGAGAACTGAGATGATGACATGTTTTTATCAAAGAATAATGATGGGAAAGGTGTCAATTTTTTCCTGGCGAGCAATAGCGAGCCTGTAATTTAAGAGGAACCAGCCTTTGACCGTGACATTTTTCTATCGAAAAATGTGCAAATTTATCTTGAATGTTTTTTTTTTTTTTTTTTTTTTTTTTTTAAACCACTCAAGCCGCGGGTCCCGACATATGTCGAGTGAGAGAAAAGTGGCCTATCCCGCGGGGCCCGACAATAGTCGAAAGGGATGTTGAGCACATCGGCTCTGAGAGAGAGTCCACGCGTTGGGAGGACGACAGGCGGGCTCTGACCACTTGGCATGGACCGAGCGAGGTAACTCAGCTCCCCACCACAACCATCCACACCCCTGGTCTCGCGAGAACAAGGAAAAACTCAAGATATTACCGAATTTTAGGGTTTTTGCACTCGTGTTGCAGCATCGTTGCAAGAAACCCGTGGTCGTACAAGGATGATTCAGGTGTCATTGGAAAGCTCTATTATCGCCCTTTCACAGATACATAATTGTTTTACGCTCTGGCTCTTGTTTATGCATGAAAAAGAGCATGAATGAAGCTCGTTTAGGGTAAATATGTGCGTCACACAGGTAGTAGAAATTGCAAACATCCCCGTCCGTAAGGGGTTAAGCTTGATGGAAGTCTAGGGAGGAAACTAAAAAAAAAAAAATAAAAAAAAATAAAAAGATAATTAGCCTATATGAATAAGAAAATAAATATGCCCATCCCCCCCTTCATAAAATATAGGTTAACCCTTGTCGAGAGGGGGATTTTGGGCTTATTTGGGCATATTCAGGCCCTCCTGAATGATAAATCAAGTATCTGCATGAAAAGAAATGTATTCAGCAAAAAACTAGGCACTAAAAGCTTCAAAATGAGACCAGAACGAGCTACGTAGCACTCGTCGTTCTCAGGCAGTGTTACCACCAACATGGGAGTTTAGCATATAGCGGCATATTTTTCCCCACTACGCTCACTACTGGCAACGCTGCCGGCCTTTCGAGAACAGAGGGAACATGAGTCAGTGGGCGGCGGTTAGCCCTGGGAGTCGGCTGTCTGGCCCGCTGCGCTTCCGGCCATTCGCACTCGATTTTAACCCTTTAAAAGCCTTAATAATGCTCCTAACTTGCTGCAAATTGGAGGCGGACTTAAGTCCGCCCCCGCTACGAATGGGTTAATATATATTACTGTAATTCCAGATGGCTCAGGATACGTGGAAGATGGCCGCGAGATATTCGAGGATGAGAACGGAGACGACGACATGTTTATATCCAAGAAGAGTAAAGGGAAGAGCTCCAAAAGTGGTGGTGGTGGTGGTAAACGCTCGGATTCCGGCCAGCGCACCAGTGGCCACACAAGCATCAGGAACATGATTAAGAATATGCCGGTTAAGAAGAGGACGGCTGATGTAAGTTTAATGATATAGAATTACTGTCCACGCTATGTGGCGCCGTAGCTAAACGTGAGAGAAAGTTAATAGAAACACATAGGTAGGCTTGATCATACCGACATAAAGATTTGGCTTAAATGTACAGTGATTCCTTAACCTAACAAGTGCGCATGGGGGTAATTGGAAACGTCCCCCTGTGCTGACGTATTTGAGGTGTTTCCATCACTAAAATATTCATTGTACCATTAATAGCATTAATACTTATCCATATGCGCCTATTATGGGTTGATTATAAAGGTATTAACCTGAAACAACAATAAAACGAGTGAAAACAGCGTTTGGATGGTCAAAATCGGAGATATAGCCCGCGAGTTGTATAATGTATGGGTGAGGCAAGCTGCTTTCCCGCCAATTTCCCCCAAGGCCACTGAGACACAGTCGATCGATACTCTCTCTCTCTCTCTTGCATTCGCTTGCTATCAGTGATGACCACACCCTGTAACCGGATTTCTAATGTTAGCACGAAAATATACCTCAGAATAAGGGAATAACAGGGAAAATAGGTGATAACTGAAGGAGAGGAGGAAAGTGGGGAAGGAGGGGAGGTAGAGGACTGAGATTTTGCATGGCCCAGGGGCCAAAAAAACAAAAAAACAAAAAAAAACAAAAAAAAATCCGGTCAAAAGTTGATTTTTTTTTCTCTTGACTCTTAAGAGTCTCCCCGCAGTTCCCGGGTTAAATGTCTGAATTGTGAGCCAGAAAGATGAACTTATTGTAGAATTTGCCACGCTGATAATGAACAGGCCACAGGTTGTAGCGGTGTTGTTAGAGCACTGGCCTGTAAACTGTGAGGTTGATGGTTGTAGTCTGGGACCAGCCAGTGTGTGTTATTTGACAGAAAACAGTGTTGTTGGTGGATGGTGGTGGTCTAACAATCTGTGGTAACTGTGGTGATGGGATGGTCTATCAGAGTGAGAGCTAAGCGATCTCTGCCATACCCATAGCTTACTCTGAATGTTCCTTTTACTTATATATCTTCTAGATCTCAAGTGACAGCGTCTCTTCCGTGGATTGACCTCCGTACTGCCAACCTAAAAGTTGGCAGATTGGGAGCCAAAGCGTCAAATTTTTCCCTTGCCCCTCAACTTTCCCTTCATAATTGCTGAGGGGCACAGGGCCTTGGGTGGAGCTTTGGTTTCCCGGGTGTTTCCGCACCCTCCTCGGCTCCCTGCCTTAGAGTGGCTTCGGTCACCCGGGCTTTGTTAGTGGTAAGCAGGGTGGGTTTTGTGGGGGCGCTCGTTTATGGCCTTGGCCTTGCTCGGGACCTTGGGGCTGTTCGGCCAGACAGCCTGGGGAACAACAACAACAACAACAACAACTGTTTACTGAAGTACCTCACCCACCCTACCCCAGCTCTTGAGCACGGCGTGCATCCTGGTAAAAAATGCATCAATTCTTGCCTCTAAACAACCTTAGATGCCAACAGAAACTCATATTTTTATCTAGGTACGATCTGCTTTGCTGGCCAAGCGATGTAAGACTTGCCAACTCAAGTAAGCAAAGGCTTGTGAAGTAGACATGTCCCATTTCTTTTTTGCATGACCAAACAACCTCAATCAATCAAGCCTACCTATGTCTTTGTCATTTAGCCTTCTGTATCGGTATAGATGTGCTGGAAAGTGTGAAAAGGAACAACTTGAGATGGTTCGGCCGTATGGAAAGCGAGAGAATGACTAAGAGGGTGTACGAGAGCGAGGTGGAGGGACAGAGAGGGAGAGGTAGACCGAATATGAGGTGGAAGGATGGAGTGAGGAAGTACATGAACGAGGGCGGTGCTGGTTGGGGGGAGGGGCGTCGACTGACTGGGGACAGAGGTGCATGGGGGCGGTTCGTTCGTGGCCACTCCTTCGGGGATCACGGCGTCAGGCAATAGATAGATAGATAGATCGGTATTTTCTACAATCTCACTTCACTTAGTAGCATCTAGGTTACTTTTGATAGAAAGCATGCTTAATTATGTAATACAGTACAGTACAGTACAGTACAGTACAGTACATTATTGTCTTGATTCTTTGTTATACTGTATTTGTGTTCTATTATTTACATTTTTCGTATTTTGCTAAATCGTAAATTCCACTTAGTATATTAATTTGATTAGTTCTTCTGTCTTTATATTGTGGCATTCCTGTTTTGGTTTGTTTATTTGGCAAGTTTTACATTATAATATGAAAAATAAATGTATATTCTCTCCATTTTCAGTCTCAGGTGCGACTAGACGAAGACAACATCTTAGGGGACATTCTACAAGACCTAAACAATCCCTCTAGCATCCCTACACCACCACCAGTTATGTTGAGGAAGAAAATTTTTAAGAACTCCCCGGCCAGCAAGTTGGGAGCGGAACATATCAATCCGTTCTCCCGTGGCGGCGCTCAGGGTACCGGTACAACGCCCGTGAGGAACAATAGGGTCCTTGTGAAGCCTCGGATCATTAACCATGTCGCATCTCCTAAGGTAAGGGTTAAGGGGAGGTTATTATTTTGTTCTGTAGACCTCCATCAAGCTTAAAATGACACCCCCTAAACCCCCTCAAGACAAATTTTTAAAGACCACCATCAAACGATTTATAAAGAGAGAGGCAGAGTAATTACCATCCAGCAGTCCTGTATATTTATTTTATTTTTGCAAGTTTTACATATTATTTTTCTTAATGTTTCTTTCTATATTTGTGTTCCCAGGCCAAGAGACACCTGTCCGTGGACCCTGAACCATTGTCCCAACAGATTGAGGAGTGTAACACTGAAGACCTCATGGATGCTGACTTTGATGATGACTTTAATGAGGTGGGTTATGTGTCAATAACAAAATTGTGGCATGGTCAGTAGTGTGTCTGGCTGCTGATTGAAGGGTCGGCAGTTCGATCTCAGGCCGTGCCATTGGTATGCGTCAAGTGTTTTGACGCTCGGTGTATGTCCGGTAGTGCGTAGTGTGCAAGGGCGAGCTTGTGGTAAATGATGATCCTGTGGCAGTGAATTTTGGAAATGAGTCATTGGAGCTGGTGGACAAGTTTTGTTAACTAGGAGATACCATCTATGCCGGTGATGGGGCCGAGGCTGCCACTGTTACTAGAATTAGATGTGGCTGGGGGAAGTTCAGAGAACTACTGCCAATTCTGACCATGAAAAGAATGCCTCTCCCCCTGAAGGGAAAGGTGTATGCCTCATGTGTTAGAAGTGCAATGACGTATGCCTCAGAAACATGGGCCGTTAAAGTAGAGGGGGGGAGGGGGGGGCTCAAGACAGGGACAACAGAAAACAACGAACACACAAAATCAAAACACAAATTCACACACATCTACAGTAGGTCATCCAGGAGAAGACCCAGAGACCAGGGTCACCAAGGTCCCTCCAGCACTCCCCCGGCCCAACTAAGCTCTCATAAATTAACAACCCTTTATTTTCTTAGATTTCTGCTTGTGTGTTATTTTATTTCATATTATTGTTTTGGTAAATCTTCAATATATCATATCACATAGCGATTTTGATAAGTTCTTCCTTTATATTGTGCGGTTTCTGTTTTGAATTGTTCGTTTTGCATTACATTTTAATTCTTTTAACACTCCTTCTGGTAAGGAGACCCCTTACCGGTATCACACGAGCGCTTTTTCCCTCAACACTGGTCTGGCAGCTTATGAGGTCAACATTTACTATAGTTCGGTTACCTAAATTCATCTATCATTATTCTAGAAATGTTGGCTATAAAAACTCGTGTGATACCAGCTTTAGTGGAAGAAAAAAAGAATACGCCCTTATCGACATCACCCAGGTTTTGAGCGTTAATACAATAATTTCTTTTTCAGATTGAGGAGATAATGGACAACACCGAAGCCCTCGAAAAAGCCGCCAACAGAGACGCCAAAACAGAAAAGATGCAGACAGACAAAGCTCCCAGTAGAAAAGCCGAGAACGGAATCGAGAAAGCAGACGCTACCGAGGTGAAATCGAAGGTTGAGAGCAAAGATACAGAGCCAAAGTTCAACAGAGGATTTACAACCAAGTGAGTATGGTATTATATTATTTTGTTTAATTATTATGGAGGGTTTTGTTGATTTTGCCATTTTTGAGTAATGTATTTTGGTTTGTTCCCTTGGCTAACAAAAACACATCATCATCATCATCTCCGACGCCTTGTTTATCCCTGGGAAACCCCCGCTAGAGGATGGCCATGACAGAAACGTCTCCAAGCTACTTTGTCAAGACATGCCTCCTTTGCCCGTGCCACAATGCCCCTTCCACTATGCGGAAGTTTTTCTTCAATATATTTTTCCACTTTCTTTTCCCATACCATAGGTGGTCTTCCACTACTAGCGGTTCCACTCACCTGACTCCCATATATCTTTCTTGGCATTCTGTCTTCATCCATTCTCTGAAAATGACCATACCACCTCAAAGTACTTCTCTTTATCCACTCAACCACACCACAATCAATGCCCAAAGCCTGCTCTTCCATTCCAAAGGACTCGTACACTTCCCTATTACTTGGCCCATCTAGCCTATTCATGCCAGCTGCCATTCTGAAAAAGCTCATCTCCACAGCTCTCAGTTTGGAGAGGTCCTCGTCACTTGCTGTCCATGTCTCACTTCCATACGAGAGTGTTGGGAGCAGCACACTGTTTCTCAGTGAATTTTTGACTTCCTGACTAACCATTCTTCCTTTGAGAACACTATCAAGTTCTCCAATCACCTTTCTCCCTTGCATTTTTCTCTCTTTTAGCTCACTCTCCATTTTACCATATTTCAGCTCCCAAATACAGTACTTGAAACTTTCAACCTCTTCCAGTACTTCATTTTTAATTTTTATTTTACAACTTTTCTCATGTTCTTTCTTGATTCACCTATGTATGCATAATATGTAAAGGTGAGCTTGTGATCAATGACCGGCTCAAGAGTGTTAACTTTGGAAATGAGGCACTGGAGACAAGTTTTGCTACTTGGGTGATACCATCTCTGCCGGTGGTGGGGCTGAGGCCGCCAGAATAAGACGCGGCTGGTGAAAGTTTAGAGAACTTTTGCCACTTCTCACCATGAGAAGACTCCCTCTCCCCTTGAAGGGAAAGGTTTACGCTTCGAGTGTTTGAAGCACAATGACGTATGCTTCAGAAACGTGGCCTGTAAAAGCGAATGATACCAACAGAATGGAACGCAACTAGATGAGAATGGTGAGATGGATGTGTGGTGCCAAACTGCAAGATAGGATATCAAATGAAGAGCTAAGGAGAAGGTTAGGGTGACCGGTCAACTCAACCAGTAGACCATTTCAACCAGTACCAAATCAACCAATATGGTTAGGTTAGGTTAGGTTAGTACTATATTTTGGCACTGGTTTGGTTGGTCTGGGTTAATTTGGCACTGGTTGAGAGCTACTGGTTGAAATGGTCTACTGGTTGAGATGACATGGAACCGAAGGTTAGGTATCAAGAGTATCAGTGATGAGATGCGTACTATAGTCTATTCGCTGTAAGTAGGCGAGAAATCATTACCTCTATCCTCTGTAACTCAAAAAGGGCTAGAGAAAATTAGCTGTAAATTTCCACATCTATTCCTTGACTGACTCTTCCCAAATGGTAGAAATATTAGCTGGATTACTCTAGTCGTTTTGAGTTACAGAGGTTAGAGGTCATGATTACTCGCCTACTTACAGCGAATAGACTAGCAGGCTTGGATGGTTTGGACATGTGAAGAGGATGGATGAATTAAGCTGGGTGAAAAGTGCAAGTCCATGAATGTCGAGGGAGCTGCACCAAGGGGCGGACCAAGAAAGATGTGGGATCAGACGTGAATCGAAGAACCTGACAAGTGAGGCAGCTCTGAACAGGGCTGCCTGGAACGCCGCCATTAGGACATGAAACCGGAACCGCACTTCATGTGGAGCACTCGGTCTTTAAATTGTTTGATTAGTTCTTTTGCCGTTATATTGTGTCGTCCCTGTTTTTTTTTTTTTTTTTTTTTTTTTTTAAAGAGACAATGAATGGAGGAAGGAAAAACACAGATAAAACAAAAAGGTCCATGTGCCTAAAGGCATCCTCCATTCATGAAATGTTTGTAACAACTGGATTTAAACATTTGTAGATTGTAAGTTTGTGGAAAGCAATTCGAGGGAAGTGAATTCCAAAGAGTAGTAGCTCTGGGGATAAATGAATTCTGATAAGCAGAAGTTCTGTATTGTGGAGGAGAAAGTGTAAATTCATGGGCGCTGTCAGCTGCCCTAGTTCTACGGGGAAAGATGTGGAGAGGCGGAACAATTGAAGCAAGTTCCTTTGTTTGTTTATTTTGCAAGTTTTACATTATAGTTACTTATGTATCTATGTTTAATCCGCCAATTATTAAGTTTTTGTTTGTACTGCCCTTTATTGATACAAAAATAACCAAATATTGCTAATATTTGCCATTGTTTATCCACAGACCCAAAGTAGAGGAGGAAGAGTTAACCAGTGGATGGGAGACAGTTAAGGGTGCCGTTAGTGAAGCTGTTCCAGTACAAGATGTTCATATTGACTCATCACAACTACCTCTAACTACTACAGAAGAAGGAGAACAGGTCAGTACCGTACTATACCATGTAGCGCGGTTGGTGGAGCACATCATCATCATCATCATCAAATCTGACGCCTTGCTTCCAGAGGAAGCGCCCCAAAAGGGATGGCCATGGCAGAAACTGCCTCCAGGCTCCCAGACATGCCCCGACTGACCCACTCCACAGTGCCATTTCCACTAAGTGGATTATAACCATGAACACTGAAGGAGCAGACCCAGAGCAGTCCCTCACCCGGATGGCAGTTCCACCACTGTTTTGCTATTTTATTTACCCCAGTACATACATACATACATAACATTTTAAGACTGAGTGTTCCACACATAAGTGCAGTTTCAGTCTCTTGTCCTAATGGCGGCGTTCCAGGCAACCCTGTTAAGGGCTGCTTCACTTGTCAAGTTCTTGGATTTGAGATCGGCGCGTATAGTCCGATCCCAGGTCTTCCTCGGTCCACCCCTTGGTGCAGCTCCCTCCACAATCACAGACCTGCATTTTGTCACCCAATTTTGTTCATCCATTCTCTCCACATGTCCATACCATCCCAGTCTACTTGTACGCATCACCTCGCTAATACTCTTTATACCTAAACGTCTCCTCAGCTCAACATTTGTTATTCTATCCTGTAGCCTGGCCCCACACATCCATCTCACCATTCTCATCTCATTACGCTCCATTCTGTTGACATCCTCTACTTTAACGGCCCATGTTTCTGAGGCATACGTCATTGCACTTCTAACACATGAGGCATACACCTTTCCCTTCAGGGGGAGAGGCATTCTTTTCATGGTCAGGATTGGCATCAATTCTCTGAACTTCCCCCAGCCACACCTAATTCTAGCAACAGTGGCAGCCTCGGCCCCACCACCGGCAGAGATGGTATCTCCTAGTGGGGCCCTGGCTGGAAGCATACCAAGCACAGGAATTTTCTGGAAATAGGAACCAGTGGTCCACTGCTCCAGAGGCTGATTGCACCACCAAAGTGGCGGGCGGTGAGGTCGCCGCATCCCTACGCCAGAGAGAGAAAGGCCAACTTGTGCCAGTGGGCTGTGAGAGTAAGACACTAGGGAACCATGGGGCACACCATTATGGCCCCACTGCTGCCACCACTCTCAAGAAAAAAGTTAGAAATAAGAATTATGATACAGGTACAGTCAGAAAACGGCTATGGGAAGTAGAGGACACCAACCCTCACTCTGATAGATCCAGCCCACCACCACTGGTGGAGCACTCGTTTGCATTCCGTGAGGTCGAGGGTTGGAGTCTCGGGCCAGCCAATATACTCTCTTGATAGCGTAATGTATACATGCGCGGAATGTTGGTGTGAGTATCCTATGTTCGAGTCCTTGGAGTGCCACATGTATTTGTTGATTTCATTAATTGAGTTTAGATGTGAAGTTGGTTGGTGAAAAAAATATAATTTGGCAGATGCCAGTACTGTGGCGGACGGTGCAATCTAGCAATCTGTGGCAACTGTTCACTGAAGTCCCTGATGTGGAACCCACCCTAGCCCCTATTGAGCAGGGAGTGCATGGTGATAAAGAAAAAAAACACACACACACACACATCATACCAAATGGTTAGTCCAGAAATTATGAACCCTAACCTAACTTGAAAAGGGCTGGTGCAAATTTCTTACAGTTTCTTACAGTAGATCCTCGGGAAAAAGGCAAACTAGGCCTGTGTATCTAGCTCAGTACCAGTACTTGCACTGCTGCGGTCGTTCACAGTGTTGGCGGCGGCGGTAGCGCTGTAAATTTCCACACCATACTAGGGATAAAAGATCACACTGAGGGATCCCAGAATAGAGAATGCTATTGATGTATTAGGCACTATGGACTGTGTTTTTTTTATTTCAAAATTTTATTTTATTAAGCGTTGTTTCCACATAGCGATTTTGATTTGTTCCTTTGCGTTTATCTTGTGTCGTCCCAGTTTTGGTTTGTTAATTTAGCAAGTTTTACATTATGATAAAAACTAATCCCAAACGTCCTCAACTTTCCCTTCATAATTGCTGAGGGATACAGGGCCTTCGGTGGGGCTTTGGTTTCCCGGGCGTTTCCGCACCCTCCTCAGCTCCCCGCCTGGGAGTCGCTTCGGTCACCTGGGCTTTATTAGTGGTAAGCAGGGAGGGTTTTGTGGGGGCGCTCAGTTATGGCCTTGCTTGGGACCTTGGGGCTACTCGGCCAGACAGCCTGGGGAACAACAACAACGTCCCCAAGAGGATAATAGCCCAGGTCAAGGCCTTGGGACAGCCAGGCTTTGGCTGTGTCAGTAATTTCATTTTGGGGTGATTGATGTTAATGCAAAATAAGTCACCCTCAAAAAAAAAAAAAAAAAAAAGTGGGGATTGGGCTTGAGTAAATAGATAGAAATATAATTCAGATTATGAATATAGTCCGTTCATTCTAGGTAAAGCTCGGGTCACACATACACATTCTAACGTCCCGTCCGGCCCCGACCTCTTAATAAAAAGCGCCTAGGCGGCGTCCTTTTTATGCATGCATAAAATGGTCCGTGTGGGTCGGGGCAACTGCCAGAAAACGTGTTATGCCGGGACACCCACGGGACATACATGGACACACACAGAAGTTATTTTCTTGGTCGGGGACGGACGGGACGATAGAACGTGTATGTGTGACCCGAGCTTTAGGTAGAAATCGTAACCTCTAACCTCTGTAACTCAAAAAGGACTAGAGTAATCAAGCTAATATATCTACCTACTATGAAGACTTGGCCAGGGAATACTGTACTGTACAGTAGGTGTCTAAATTGACAGCTCATTTGCTCTAGCCCTTTTTGAGTGACAGAGGTTAGAGATTACGATTTCTGCCCAACCCAGAATGAACGGAGTATAATGATTCTTTTCCCCATTGTCATTGTATTAACATGGTCGTATTTTCATTCCTTTGTTTTTAGGTTCTGAGGTTTTTCTGGCTGGATGCGTATGAGGATTACTTCAAACAACCCGGGGTGGTCTACTTGTTCGGCAAAGTGTGGATCGAGGCGGCCAAATCACATGTCAGTTGTTGCGTCACCGTTAAGAACATCCAACGCAGGGTCTTCTTATTACCACGAAAGAAGGTTAGTGAGTACCAGCGGCGTGTGTTATATTTGATTCTAGCTATATTTAGACGATATTATGCAGCTTGAGAAGGATCTGTGGTAGTCAAAAGGGTTGGTTGAGATAGTTGGAAGCCATACTATTGCTAGAGGCCCTGTCTAACCTTAATAAAATTGTCTAATAGTTTGCCAGAATATGATGAAAAGGACGTCCCCGGTACTGTGTGGGTTAAGGGGGGTAGTGGCTGCTTTTTTGGCCTATTAATTCATATATTCACATTTGTTAGTTTCCTCGCTAGACACATCTCGCTATCCTGTTGACGCGGGGGTTGCCGTTTAGCATTCAGAAATACAGTTTTCTCAATCTCATAATTACCTCCAAAATTAGTTTTCTGGCCACAGCTCACTCAAAGACAACTGCAGAGGTTGACGTAACTAAACTAAAGGTTTATAAACACCCCTCATGGCCACAAAGGTTTTTAACCCGCTGAGCCCCAGCTAGTTTGTAATAAATGTCCCACCAGGGCCCAGCGGGTTGAATTTTTGTTTTGCCAGAAACAATAGCGAATGGGTTAGGAATGAAGGAAAAACCACGAAAAACCGATCAAAAAGCTCAAAAAATGGTCCTACAGAGCCCCCGAAAATGGATTTTACAAGGGTAAAAAATTTAAGGCAATTTCCCCCCAAAAAAAGGTTTTTGCGTGCTCACGCGCACGCGGTTGGACTTTGAGAGTTTTCAACCATCGGCATGGTTGCGTGGGATACTTACACAGTTCCCATACAAATCTGAGCCCTCTAGGTGCCATAGGACCGAAGTAATTAACCTGGACGCAACCATTGCGTCGCTGGGTTCTGGTGATCGAACATTGCAGACGCAACACGTGCGACGCTGGGTCTCAGCGGGTTAAGTAGCCTATCCCAGAAAAGTCGCAAATTGTGCCCTGTGTGAGAAAGGGTTAAATTTACTTTGAAAACTTTACAGACTGAATATAAACACCAAATTGAGGAGGAGGAGTACTTTATTGAGGAGGAGTACTTTATTGAGGAGTACTTTATTAGAGGAGGAGTACTTTATTAGAGGAGGAGTACTTTATTAGAGGAGGAGTACTTTATTAGAGGAGGAGTACTTTATTGAGGAGGAGGAGTACTTTATTGAGGAGGAGTACTTTATTGAGGAGGAGTACTTTATTGAGGAGGAGTACTTTATTGAGGAGGAGTACTTTATTGAGGAGGAGTACTTTATTGAGGAGGAGTACTTTATTGAGGATGTTTTGCAGATACAGTAGCTTCTTTACTGACCTCAAGAAGCTATCTGTCTGTGAAACATTGTCAATAAGGTACTCCTCCTCTAATGCTGTTTATATTGCCTTCTCTGTTTTTCTTTTATGTCTTGTTAGCGTAATGGTTAGTGCGGTGAATTTGGGTGTGAGTATCCTAGGTTGGAATCCTTGGAGTACCACATGTATTCATTAGTTTCAATGATTTCATTAATAAGTTATTTGACCTTTATCTTGTATCGTCCCAGTTTTTGTTTGTTTAGTTTGCAAGTTTTACATTTTAATTAGGTTTATTTTTAAGTTAATTGGTGGGTTGGTGATAATATGAATTTATCGACAATATTTTCTCCTATTTTCACTTTCAGAGAATGAATTTAAAGACCAAAGAAGAGAGCGACGACGTAACAATGATGGACGTCTATGAAGAGTTCAATTCTTCCGTCTCCAACAAGTACAAAATTCAACAGTTCAAATCCCGGAAGGTCACCAAGAGGTATTGTTTTGAGAAGGATGAAGTTCCCGAGGAGTCCGAGTACTTGGAAGTACGATATTCGGTGAGTTGTGTAGTATTTTGTTAAACTAAATGTGTGTGTGTGTGTGTGTGTGGGGGGGGGGGGGGGGGGGGGGTGTCAAACTGGAGCAATTGTGTTTGAAGACTTGAATGAATATGAGAAGGATTACAAGACAATTATCAAGAAATAGCCTTGTTTTGACCATTTTATCATTTCCGAAGACATAACTTGGACTGTAAACCATAATGTTATCATCACATTTACAATAATTTGGCCTATACAGTATATAATATATTGGATTCTGCTTTCGTTTGACACCCTGTGTGTGTGTGTGTGTCTTCCTGGTGGTATGGGAGCCATTACATTTAGTGAAACAAAAGAATATAATTAACACTTTGTATACAAATACAATAACATGTTTGGTTTTCTGTGTTTTATTTCATACTACAGGTCTCCCTCACTATCCGATACCCCAAGACGCCGATGCTGCGGCTAAGGATGCTATTATAATGATCCCTCGCCAGCCCCACCTTCCGTTAGGTGATTGGCTGTCCTTACTCAAACCTTCTATTCTTTGCACGTGGCAATCTCATTGGGATGCTCTACCCTGCAATAATAAACTCTGTGCAATCAAACCTTCTGTCCGTCCTTGGCCCTCGTCTTCCAGGTCTCACAGGTGTGAGGAAGTTTTACTAACTAGACTTAGGATAGGCCATTCCCGGCTGACTCACGGTTATTTAATGTCCACTCCCCGCACTCCGCCCCCTACCTGCTCCTCCTGTCATTCCCTCTCACTGTTCGCCATGTCTTTGACTGCCCAGATACTGCCCGTCTGCATACGGCTTGTTTTGGTACTAAATCATTCACTGACCTTTTATCCGATTCTCCGTCATTTTCCTTCCCCCCCCCATCGTCCATTTTTTGCGTCGCCTTAAGCTCCTTTCAGTAATCTGATCTAATCCTTCGGGCCAGACCTATGAGAGTTCCGTATGGAGCTCAGTGGTCTGGTTAATCTGCTCTACATAACTAACTAACCCCAATTTAGAATATCATTATAGGTTTTTAGATGTTTGTGTTTGGGTTTTGGCTGGTCCCAGAACGCATCCCTATTTACCCCACTAATTTTAGGGTACGCTATACAATTTTTCCTATTTAAGATCGGGTTTTCAGGAACGTAACCCAATCGTAAATCGAGGGAGACTTGTATATGTTGTCATCAATGCGTTATTTCCACATAATGGTTTTTATAAGTTCTTTTGTCTGTATCGTGTGATCCCTGTTTTGGTTTGTTTGTTATGCAAGTTCTTTTGTCTGTATCGTGTGATCCCTGTTTTGGTTTGTTTGTTATGCAAGTTCTATTGTCTGTATCGTGTGATCCCTGTTTTGGTTTGTTTGTTATGCAAGTTTTACATTATAATTTTTTTCAGGCCGACCTACCAGCACTCCCAGGCGACCTACAAGGCGACACATTCAGCTGCGTCTTTGGCAGCAACGCATCGGCCATGGAGATATTTTTGTTGGAAAGACGTATTAAGGGACCGAGTTGGATTCATGTTAAACTACCACAACTACCATCACCAGCAGTGTCTTGGTGTAAAATTGAGGTTAGTACAAGCGAGGTAGAGACCAAGTTACCGGTACCATGCGAAATTACATATCTTGATGGTGTAATGGTTAGAGTATATAAAATCGGTGTGTGGTAACCCAGGTTCTAATCCCGGTAGATCCCATGCTTTCATTAATTTTATTGGGAGGTGTTTTGGTGTTGGACTGAAATTAATCAAAATAGATTATAACTGGTACTTTTGACATGTATTACTTAATGACATGTTAGGTAATTTGACAAGTGAAGGCTCCATCTTGAACTTTGAAAATCAACCTTGCGGTGTGATCTTGAATAAAAAAATAATTGACAAGTGAGGCAGCTCTGAACAGGGCTTGCCTGGAGCGCCGCCATTAGGACATTAGAGACCGGAACCGCATTCCGTGTGGAGCACTCGGGTCTTTAAATTTATGTATATATGCATGTACTGTATGTATGTATGTATGTATGTATGTATGTATGTATGTGCACTCCCTGGTCAAGAACTTCCATATGAAGCTCAGTGGTATGGTTAATCTGCTCTACTTAACCTAACCTGGTCAAGAGGTGGGTTAAGGTTGGTGTAGGTAGTTCAGTGACCAGTTACAGTACCACAGATTGTTAGACCACCACCATCCACAAAAACCACTGGTGTCTGTCAATAACACACAATCTGGCTGGTCCCAGACTCCAACACCTTTGGATACCTTTGGATGTGTTCGCCGCTCTTCTAGCGGCACCAACGAGCGCGACGCCCCTCGTTATGGGTGGTGATTTGGTGCAGTAGACTGTTTGAAGCGACAGCTCGTTCCCTTGCGAGGATGGGCTCGTCTGGCACTTTTTGCAGTTCGACATCTAGGGCTCTCTTGAAGTTGTCTAACGAGATGTCCGCTACGGCAACAAATAGAAAGTTAAAACATTAGGATTTTGAATGGTCTCTGTACAGTCGGCCTAATAAGTGATGTCTCGGCACCAATTATGTTTTGATCAATAATTGGTATCTGCAATATTTACTCATAATTTCTTCTTTTTGAGTGAGCTATACAATCAGGTTCCTACACTTACCAACCCTATTCAACATCTGACAGACATTAATACAGCACAGAGCAAGCCAAACGTAATGACAGGTGAGACATGACTTATTAGCGTGACCGTACCTAGTTTCACCATTAACAAAGTCACCCTTTGCTTATTTTTCAGGCTGTAGCGACCAAACCAGAACACGTCTCTGTCGTGTCCGGCGTAGCTCCTCCTCCCCTTGTGGTGATGAGTCTAGGGTTACGAACGACCCTAAACAGCCGTACGCACCTCAACGATGTATCTATGGTGTCGTGTCTCGTCCATCACCAGTTCCCGCTCAACAAAGGCGCACCACAGCCACCGTTCCAAGCTCATTTCTGTGGTAAGTTTATGGAGAAATGTTATTGGTAGATGTCAAGCCCGGGCAACTTGACCTAGCGATTCGTGACAAATGCCTAATGTTCATGGCCACCCCTTCTCGGGAATTACAGCGTCTGAAAACAAAAATAATAATAATAATAATAATAATATCCTCAAATGTTAGCCAGAATACTGTAAAAATAAAGACATTTGGTATTTAACCCTCTGTTCCCGGAAGGGCTCTTGAACGCCCATAAAAAAGCATACACGAGCTGCCCGGAAGGGCTCTTTAACGCCCAGTGGTTGAAAGCCTGTGAGCTTGGTGTGCGAGGCGTCGGTCCGACGCATGTAAACAACAGCCGGCTGGACCGACGCCCCGCATCTCCGGCCACAAGAAGGAGAGCGTCGCTTGTTCGTGTGTGCCTGTATGTTGTTGTTAAGTATCGAAAAGTAGTGTAAAGTGGCTGTTGTTGCCATAAAGTTATCTCCAATGAAATCATCATCACACCTGAACCAGTTGACTTAGAGAGCTCTACTTAACGCCATTCTACAGGTAAATAACACGGCTACGCTTGGGGATGCGCGGGAATGCGGAAGCAGTCAGAATAACAAAGATACGGTAGCCTAGCCTAGACGTTTTTCGGCCAAAACACCCGGGTTTCGGGGAATATTTATGTAATGCGTAGCCAGGGCTGGAGGGTTAATACTAAAGTATATTCCTTTTCCCTTTGCAGCAATGACGCATCCCGCCGACATGCCCTGGCCGTGGGATCTGAAGGACAGTTTGGCCCGGAACCGCACCAAAGTGGAACGCTGCGACACAGAACGCGCCTTATTGGGTTTCCTATTAGCCAAGATACACAAGATCGATCCGGATATCGTGGTCGGACATGATATATTTGGGTTTGATCTGAGCGTGTTGCTGCATCGGATCGCCAGCAACAAAATACCGCATTGGTCTCGGCTTGGGAGGCTTAAACGAACACAGATGCCTAAGCTGAATGTAAGTCTTATTTCTATCTATCTATTGCCTGACGCCGTGATCCCTGAAGGAGTGACTACAAACGAACTGCCCCCATGCACCTCTGTCCCCAGTCAGTCGATGCCCCTCCTCCCAACCAGCACCGCCTTCATCCATATACAGTACTTTTTCACTCCATCCTTCCACCTCTCACTCGGTTTACCTCTCCCTCTCTGTCCTTCCATCTCGCTCTCGTACACCCTCTTAGTCATTCTCTTATTTCTATATATATCTTATTATTGTTTGTTGAAATAAGATTTGTGTTTTTTGTTTTATTATTTCATATTTGGTAAATTTTCAAAGAGTTATTTCCACAGTGATTTGATAAGTTCGTTTGTCTTTATATTGGGCGGTTCCTGTTTTGGTTTGTTTGTTTGGTTTGTTTTTCCATTTTGACATTTAATTTACTGCTTTAAATTCCCTGTGAAACACCAGCTTCAGAGGGACTTTGTTGAGTTTTGCTGAGACACTGTTAGCACTATCTTTAACCCTTCCTACCCGGGCTGCCTTACAAAAGGACGGAGGTCGTATCCGGGCGATCTGGCCGAAAAACGTCTAGGCCTAGGCTACCGTATCTTTGTTATTTTAACTGCTAGGTATTTCCCACGCATCCCTAAACGTAGTGCGGTTTCCAATCTGTAGACTGGCGTTGAGTAGAGCTCTCTAAGTCAACTGGTAGTTGTGATGACGATTTCCGTGGAGCAAATTTTTCCGCGATGTTGACAATATCGGAGCTTTTCAGACACTAATTTCGTCATATCATACAACAACAACATTGATCCGACGTCTCCTTGTTTTCGGAGGTGCGGTGATGCAATGACCGGCTTTGTTTACATGCGTCGGACGCACGGCGCTCAAACCAAGCTTAATAGGCTTTCGAAGCTTACGGATTTTAAAAGGACACCCAGGTACCGGCCCATCTGCCGCGGTGTCCTTATAAAAGGACACCCGGGATGGAAGGGTTAATCTAATCTAAATCTAAATCTAATTAATGAAAACATGTGATCCACCGGGATTCAAACCTATACCAACATCGGCCACTGTGATGACATGATGGGGCTGTGTTGTTACAAGTCTTTATTGTACTGTACTGCAGTAAACAGACTAAAACCACACTCACTGTGGATGGAACAGTCTTTAACTCAATGACTGTGGGTTGCTATCTAAAAAATAAGGTCATCACTGCTGCATTTGTCATATGACTATAGTCTATTTTTGTCCAGCTGAGGGTAAATTGCCATGTTACTATCTTTGTTACTCGGCTATAAGGTAGATTTTGTAGCGTAAGATGATGGTTATTCTGAAAACTTGGCATTAATATGACACACAACCATAGTAGTTTCATATATTTCCATTAAGTATCAAGAAATCAGCTAATAAGAGATTCAATTTACGATCACCTGGAATAAAATAGAGTATATTGCCGATAATCTGTGTAGTACAAGGCCCGGGAGGCAGGCAAGCAAGTCAAAACAGCACGGAATGGTCCCATCCATAGCCCCCCGTGTCTGTGCCATCACTAGTGGCAATGGGAGACATCTCCAACTCCCTTACAGACTCGGGGATAGCGAAAACCGCTCAAACTCGCTAGTTTTTACCGATTTAGCGTCACGTGCAATCAGTGGTCGTACAGACATGATTCAGGCGTCGTTGGAAAGGTCTATTCCTCTCCTTTCTGAGATATATCATTGAAATACATTCTAGCTCTTGTTTGTACATGAAAATGTGCAGGGAATGAAGGTTACTTTTAGTCCTAAAACCCTGTATGGTACAGTGCAGGCCAAACAATTATCATATTATAATGTAAAACTTGCAAAATAAACAAACCAAAACGTATACGAACACAGTAGAAAGACAAAACAACGAATGAAAATCGCTATGTGGAAACAACGCTTAAGTAAAATAATTATTTATAAATAAAAGAACACAATCCACCACATAGGGTGTACATCACTACATGAGCAAGTTAATCTGGTTCCCAAGCAAACAAATCGCACACATAACAACGCACTGTCGTCACGTTCAAGGAATTAGTCAATTTGGGAAGTCGGGGATGTTCTGGTAAATTTTACTAAACTTTACTACAGTAAACTCTGCATGAATAAAGAAACTACATTAAGTGTCAAATGTTATATTAAAATCAAATTTGCAACTTGACAAGATAATAACAATAGTACAAAATACAAAATTAATATAACTCGCTAACGATAGTGCTATCGGGTAGGTACCTGTAAGCATAGCATGCTATCATATGACAAGTGCCGCAGTGATTGCGCTAAACTTGTATGTATCCATGTATGTAATATTGTTATATAATTTCACAGAACAAAGGTTTCGGGGAGAGGACAGCCATGTGCGGACGCCTCGTGTGTGACCTCAAGATCTCGGCTAAGGAACTGATTCGAGCCAAGAGTTACGAACTGGCCCCACTAGCATCACAGGTCCTCGGAGTTCCGGAGTCCCAGTGCGTTGCGCTAACCATGGATGAAGTTAAGAAGATGTTTGAGTAAGTATACTTCGATACATACATTCATATGAACATAAAATATTAAGACTGAGTGCTCCATACATACGTGCAGTTTCAGTCTCTTTTCCTAATGGCGGCGTTCCAGGCAACCCTGTTAAGGGCTCCTTCACTTGTCAAGTTTTTGGATTTGAGATCGGCACGTATAGTCCGATCCCAGGTCTTCCTCGGTCCACCCCTTGGTGCAGCTTCCTCCACAATAACAGACCTGCATTTTTCACCCAATTTTGTTCATCCATTCTCTCCACATGTCCATACCATCCCAGTCTACTTGTACACATCTCCTACCTAATACTCTTTATACCTAAACGTCTCCTCAGCTCAACATTTGTTATTCTATCCTGCAGCCTGGCCCCACACATCCATCTCACCATTCTCATCTCATTACGTTCCATTCTGTTGACATGTTTTTAAAGGGGAGGTTTTTAGTTTGTTACCTAGATGTACATCAAGCTTTGAGTTAGATTGTGTACATTTGTATTCATTCGAAGCTCTATTGAACAGAATCGTTTAATTAAAATGTAAAACTTGCAAACTAAACAAACCAAAATTGGGACAAGGACAATATAAAGTCAAATTAAATTATCAAAATCGCTATGTCGAAACAACGCATACTAAAATGAAAATGATTAAATAAAAGAACACAATCCACCACATAGGGTGTACATTACTACATGAGCAAGTTAATCTGTTTCCTAATCGCACATATAACAACGCACTATCGTCACGTTAAAGGAATTAGTCAAGTTTGGGAATAAATTTTTTACCTCGTTTATGAATTTTGTGGGTTGCTCTTACCATGAATGATGTTAAGATTTTGTTAGAATCTATCTATCTATTGCCAGACACCTTACTCCCCTTAATAAGTGTGGCCATACACAGAAGGCCCCCAAGCAGACCTATCCCCTGTAAGAGAGACAGCCAATGCCAGTTTACTGACGGAATTACAGGATTGACCAGTCAATTTAAGGTCCGTCCGACCCCGAGGCCCTCTATGTATACATACATGCATATGTTAGAAGATGCCTTACTAAATGTAGTTACCGTACACCGTATATTTAGTTTAGTTTTGGTGTTTTTGTGTTCATGGATGGAAAGTGTGAAAAGGAACACCTTGAGATGGTTCGGCCATATGGAACGTATGGGAAGCGAGAGAATGACTAAGAGGGTGTACGAGAGTGAGGTGGAAGGACAGAGAGGGAGAGGTAGACCGAAAGAGAGGTGGAAGGATAGAGTGAGGAAGTATATGGATGAAGGCGGTGCTGGTTGGGAGGAGGGGCGTCGACTGACTGGGGACAGAGGTGCATGGGGCGGTTCGTTCGTGTCCACCCCTTCGGGGATCACGGCGTCAGGCAATAGATCTTGCTAAGGCAGCCTCCCAGAAGCTGGGTGTGCTCAACCGCCTTAGGGGGTTCTTTTCCCCTGCACAGCTTCTTGCTCTGTACAGGGGCATAGTACATACATACATAACATTTTAAGACTGAGTGTTCCACACATAAGTGCAGTTTCAGTCTCTTGTCCTAATGGCGGCGTTCCAGGCAACCCTGTTAAGGGCTGCTTCACTTGTCAAGTTCTTGGATTTGAGATCGGCACGTATAGTCCGATCCCAGGTCTTCCTCGGTCCACCCCTTGGTGCAGCTCCCTCCACAATCACAGACCTGCATTTTGTCACCCAATTTTGTTCATCCATTCTCTCCACATGTCCATACCATCCCAGTCTACTTGTACGCATCACCTCGCTAATACTCTTTATACCTAAACGTCTCCTCAGCTCAACATTTGTTATTCTATCCTGTAGCCTGGCCCCACACATCCATCTCACCATTCTCATCTCATTACGCTCCATTCTGTTGACATCCTCTACTTTAACGGCCCATGTTTCTGAGGCATACGTCATTGCACTTCTAACACATGAGGCATACACCTTTCCCTTCAGGGGGAGAGGCATTCTTTTCATGGTCAGGATTGGCATCAATTCTCTGAACTTCCCCCAGCCACACCTAATTCTAGCAACAGTGGCAGCCTCGGCCCCATCACCGGCAGAGATGGTATCTCCTAGGTAACAAAACTTGTTCACCAGCTCCAAAGACTCATTTCCAAAATTCACAGCCACAGGATCATCACTTAACACAAGCTCGCCTTTGCACACTACGCACTCAAATTTCTCTATTTCTGACTTATCCTTCGGCAGGGGCCCCTTTATTCTACTACAGCGCTTACTCCCATGGTGTACCCAACATCGACAGATGCTACATTGAATTGAGTTAACGCCCACTCCCTTTCCACACACTGCACATGGGTATGCACCGCTCTTTTCCACATTGCCTCGTCTCAAACTACAATGCATAACCTTGGTTTTGTTAATATTGACTCTTAAACCCTTGCTCGCCATGCCCTCTCTCCACTTTCTGAATTTGGCCTCAGCATCCTGCATACTGTCAGCTATTAGGACTAAATCGTCTGCATAAAACAGTTCCAACGGGAGTCCGCCTCTAAAAACTCTAGACAGCGCCTCCAAGACCATAATAAAGAGGAGGGGGCTTAACACTGAACCCTGATGGACTCCAACACGGACTGCGAATTCATCACTCAGTACACCTTTCACCCTCACCGAACTTCGCGAATCCTCATACATCTTCATTATCACACGCACCAGCCACTCTTCCACACCAAGTTTCCTCATAGCCCACTGTACAACATCTCTAGGTACCCTATCAAAGGCCTTCTCCAGGTCCACAAACACAAAGTAAAGATCCCTGCCTTTTAGTAGGTATCTTTCCTGTATCTGCCTGACTATGAAGATAGCATCGGTTGTACCACGTCCTGGCATAAAACCAAACTGCATATCATCAATAGAGATGCTTTGCCTGATCAAACCCTCAAGGACTCTCTCACAGACCTTCATGATTTGGTCAAGCATTTTCAGGCCCCTATAATTTCCTCTATCTAGCGCATCCCCTTTTCCTTTGTATATATTTACTATTACACTTTTGAGCCAATCCTCTGGATTTTCTCATCTTTAATAATGGTGTTTATCAACTCAGTGACTAAGTTTACACCAATCTCCCCTGAGGCTTTTATCATCTCAGCGACAATGTCGGAGCAACCTGGAGCTTTACCGTCCTTCATTTTATTGATTGCGTCGCTCACTACAGCTGGTGCTATCAAAGGAGGGGGCCCAGATATTGGTTTTTCGATACTAAGCTGTTCCTTATCCCATTCAAACTCTACATTTAGCAATCGTTCATAGTGTACCTTCCATGCTTCTCTGATTTCATTTTCTGCATACACAGTCTTCCCATTATCATCTCTAACACACTGTTCACCTATAATATCCCTACTGTCATTTTTAACTCGCCTAGCTAGGTTGAAGATCCCATTGGGATTGTCAGTGTTACACACTTGTTCGAGGACCAGGTCCTTAATGCGATTTTTAGCATTGTAAATAACTCTTTTGGCAGTTCGTTTAGCTGCCTGGTATTCCTCCCTGCTGCCTCCTTTCTTCCATGCTTTGAAGCATCTCCTTTTCTCTTTCACAGCATGTTCTACCTCATCGTTCCACCACCAAGAGGTCTTATTCCTGGGGTGACCCTTTGTTTTCCCACAGACTTTGTCAGTGGCAGCGATAAGGCTATGCTTAAGAAAGTTCCATTGGCTATTTACATCGTTAGGCCTAGCTTCCTTATTTCTATTCATTTCCTCCAGTTCATTATGAAACCTATCCCTAACTTCCTTGTCCTTCAGCAGCCACACTTTCCTTTTGGGTATGTAAACCTTCTTGCGCTTAGGATCTCTGTATAAGCTCATGTCGCACACAAGTAGCTTATGCTGGGGGATACATTCTTCGCTCGGGATGACCTTTACATCTCGAACTAGTTTCCAGTCTTTCCTGTTAACCAAGAAGTAATCTATCTGGCTACTGGAGACCCCAGAGTTATATGTGATCAGGTGGCTCTGTCTTTTCTTGAACTTTGTGTTACACACAACCATGTTGAGTGCAACGCAGGACTCCAATATATATTCGCCTTCTAGATTTCTCCTTCCGTAACCAATTCCTCCATGTACCCCCTCGTATCCATCTGCAGATGCTCCCACGTGACCATTGAGGTCCCCCCCCACGATAGTTATTTCGTTCTCCGAGAGGCCTGAAATGACACTGACGGTGTCATTCCAGAAGTCCTCTTTTATCTCTTTCTGTAAACCAGCCTGTGGGGCATATGCAGATATCACATTCAGAATTCTTTCACCAACTTTCAACTTCAAAACAATCAGCCTTTCACTAACTCTCGTAATCTGAAGCACACTTTCCGCCAGCTCTTCAGCCACCAGAACACCCACTCCTCCTTTCGCTTTATCAGTCTCCACACCCATCCAGTATATCCTATATCTTTTCCTCCTTCCGACAATCCACTGTACCCCATGCCTCTTCCAGAGTGTTTCCTGGGTACAGCAGATGTCCACTCGCCTCCTCTCACACATCTCAACCACTTCATTCGCACGCAGATTCAAACTACCAACATTCACACTAGCAAGTCTGAGTTTGTGGGGGGCATTTGTCATTGTCCTTGTGCGCCCTTGTATTGAGTATTGTTCACATGTGTGGGGAGGTTCCTCTCACACCGCTCTCCTAGACAAAGTTGAAAGGAAGGCCTTTCGTATTATTAACTCCCGTCCACTCACCAACTCTCTGCAATCTCTCTCTCTCCGCCGCAATGTTGCATCTCTCTCGCTATTCTATCGCTACTATAATAATCAGTGTTCCTCGCTATCCCAGTGCATACCACCTCCTTTACGTAGGGCACATGGTACCCGTCTTGCAACTCAATCCCACCCCTACTCTGTGCAACTCTCCAACCCAAGAGTGAAACGTTACTCTCAAACTTTCTTCTACTCAACAGCTGAGCTCTGGAACTCTCTCCCAGAATCAGTCTTTCCCTCTTCCTATGACTTAAATTGCTTCAAACTCCGTGTGTCCAGGCATTTTGGCTCGAACGTCCCTTGATTTTGGCCCTGTCACTCTTTCAACTATGGGGGAGGCACTCGCTATAGGCAGTTATGCCTTTTGCCTCCCTCAATCACATAGAAAAAAAAAAAAAAAAAGATAGGTAGATAGATAGATAGATGATCTTAACTCTTTCATCCACCGGGGGTTGCTGTTAAGTTTTCAGAAATAGAATTATCTTGGTCTCATAACTACCTCTCCAAACTTAGTTTTCTGGTTACGGCTCACTCAAAGACAACTGCAGAGGTTGAAGTAACTAAACTAAAGGTTTATAGACACCCCTCACGGTCACAAAGGCTTCAAAGCACCGGTAGCTCACAAAGGACGCAAATCGTGTCCTTGTGCGCAGAAGGGTTAAGAAGATTCGTACAAAATCATAGCAAGACCAAGCAAAATATATAATTAATTTGTATAACTTTCTTTCCCCACCAGAGCGTCGTCAAGCCTCCTACACCTGGTATCACTAACCATGCAGGACACACTCTATTGTCTGCGTCTGATGTGTGAACTTAACGTGCTACCTCTGGCTCTGCAGATCACCAATATTGCAGGTATGTTATTATAATATTCTAATGTATTAATTTCACTCCCAACACCAATCACCTCCCAATGAAATAAATGAAAGAATATGCCACGGTACGCATAATATAATTATTGAAATGCTGGGTGCGAAGGGAATTTAGCCCTCCCGAAAATCCCCATGCCTGCCCAGTGGCCTGGCGCGGTTTCAAACCCTGGTTAGGGACCTCAGTAGGTCTACCATACTCGCGCGCTAACCCACTGTACTACCACGGACGTACAATAGGATAGCAACCTTAGTTGTTGTTGTTGATGTTCCCCAGGCTGTCTGGTCGAGCAGCCCCAAGGTTCTGAGCAAGGCCAAGGCCATAACTGAGCCCCCCCACAAAACCCTCCTTGCTTGCCACAAATAAAGCCCAGGTGACCGAAGCCACTACAAGGCAGGGAGTTGAGGAGGGTGCGGAAACGCCCAGGAAACCAAGGCCCCACCCAAGGCCCTTTGCCCCTCAGCAATTATGAAGGGAAAGTTGAAGGGCAAAGGAAAAATATGACGCTTTGGCTCCCATTCTGAACAACCACTAGATTGGCAATAGGGAGGTCAATCCACAGAAGAGATGCCGTCACTTGAGATCTAGAATATATATAAGTAAAAGGAACAGTCAGATTAAGCTATGGGTATGGCAGAGATCGCTCAGCTCTCACTCTGATAGACCAGCCCATCACCACATGACTAGAACCCAATCCTCTCAGCATCAGCTAGGAAAGGCCCTAGAAAGCCGCCTTGGGGGGATAGCTCCCCTATAATTATCAACTCCTTTCCGGGTTGGGCACCCGCCATCATTAGTTCTCCTTGAAAGAACCAGGTGATAGTCTCATGGTGATTCACGTGGTGGGTTTGTTAGACTTCGCCACCAACGACTATTTTACGCTATCCCAGACGTCAACTCGGGTAGTACAGGTACTGTGGTTGCGGGATTATTCGGGTACAGGGCATTTCAATTATTGTTGTTGTTTCAGGTAACGTGATGTCTCGCACACTGTTAGGAGGACGGTCAGAGAGGAATGAGTTTCTACTGCTTCATGCTTTTAACGAGAAGAACTTCATTGTTCCCGACAAAGTATACGCCAAAAACAAACAAAAGGTATGGATAGATATATAACAAAAGGTAGATATAAAACAAGGTAGATATAAAACAAGGTAGATATAAAACAAGGTAGATATAAAACAAGATAGATATAAAACAAGGTAGATATAAAACAAGGTAGATATAAAACAAGATAGATATAAAACAAGGTAGATATAAAACAAGGTAGATATAAAACAAGATAGATATAAAACAAGATATAAAACAAGGTAGATATAAAACAAGGTAGATATAAAACAAAAGGTAGGGATAGATATTATAACTACACCCTGTTCCCAATAAGTAGGCCAAAACTATTGAACATTAACCTCTATAACTCACAAACGACGAGAGTAATCCAGCTAATATTTCTACCATTTGGGAAGGGTCAGCTAGGAAAGAAGTGTGTAAATTTACAGCCCTTTTTGAGATATAGAGATGTTTCTGGCTACTGTATAAGGAAGTTTCTGGCTACTGTATAAGGAAGTTTCTGGCTACTGTATAAGGAAGTTTCAGGCTACTGTATAAGGAAGTTTCTGGCTACTGTATAAGGAAGTTTCTGGCTACTGTATAAGGAAGTTTCAGGCTACTGTATAAGGAAGTTTCTGGCTACTGTATAAGGAAGTTTCTGGCTACTGTATAAGGAAGTTTCAGGCTACTGTATAAGGAAGTTTCTGGCTACTGTATAAGGAAGTTTCTGGCTACTGTATAAGGAAGTTTCTGGCTACTGTATAAGGAAGTTTCTGGCTACTGTATAAGGAAGTTTCTGGCTACTGTATAAGGAAGTTTCAGGCTACTGTATAAGGAAGTTTCAGGCTACTGTATAAGGAAGTTTCAGGCTACTGTATAAGGAAGTTTCTGGCTACTGTATAAGGAAGTTTCTGGCTACTGTATAAGGAAGTTTCAGGCTACTGTATAAGGAAGTTTCTGGCTACTGTATAAGGAAGTTTCTGGCTACTGTATAAGGAAGTTTCAGGCTACTGTATAAGGAAGTTTCTGGCTACTGTATAAGGAAGTTTCTGGCTACTGTATAAGGAAGTTTCTGGCTACTGTATAAGGAAGTTTCTGGCTACTGTATAAGGAAGTTTCTGGCTACTGTATAAGGAAGTTTCAGGCTACTGTATAAGGAAGTTTCAGGCTACTGTATAAGGAAGTTTTGGCTACTGTATAAGGAAGTTTCTGGCTACTGTATAAGGAAGTTTCAGGCTATAAGGAAGTTTCAGGCTATAAGGAAGTTTCAGGCTATAAGGAAGTTTCAGGCTATAAGGAAGTTTCAGGCTATAAGGAAGTTTCAGGCTATAAGGAAGTTTCAGGCTATAAGGAAGTTTCTGGCTACTGTATAAGGAAGTTTGGCTACTGTATAAGGAAGTTTCAGGCTATAAGGAAGTTTCAGGCTATAAGGAAGTTTCAGGCTATAAGGAAGTTTCAGGCTATAAGGAAGTTTCAGGCTATAAGGAAGTTTCAGGCTACTGTATAAGGAAGTTTCAGGCTACTGTATAAGGAAGTTTCTGGCTACTGTATAAGGAAGTTTCTGGCTACTGTATAAGGAAGTTTCAGGCTACTGTATAAGGAAGTTTCAGGCTACTGTATAAGGAAGTTTCTGGCTACTGTATAAGGAAGTTTCAGGCTACTGTATAAGGAAGTTTCTGGCTACTGTATAAGGAAGTTTCTGGCTACTGTATAAGGAAGTTTCTGGCTACTGTATAAGGAAGTTTCTGGCTACTGTATAAGGAAGTTTCTGGCTACTGTATAAGGAAGTTTCTGGCTACTGTATAAGGAAGTTTCTGGCTACTGTATAAGGAAGTTTCTGGCTACTGTATAAGGAAGTTTCTGGCTACTGTATAAGGAAGTTCGGCCTGTAAACGTTAATATTAAACACAAATACAGTAATTATGTAGGTTTCTGATGGATAAATAGTATGGCAATTTGGTTTCATGTATTTGTATATGTACTAAAACCGTACTATTGCTGGTTACTCTGCTAAATATCGATATCTACAACTCCAACTTCCTTGTAGAATGAAACTCGCAAATAGTCAATTGACGGCATAAATCAATCGTTTATTTGTCATATTGTGTGGTTCCTGTTTTGGTTGTTGTTGTTGTTGTTGTTGTTGTTGTTGTTGTTGTTGTTGTTGTTGTTCCCCAAGCTGCCTGGCCGAACAGCCCCAAGGCTCCGAGCACGGCCAAGGCCATATCCGAGCGCCCCCACAGAACCCTCCCTGCCGACCACAATAAAGCCTGGGTGACCGAAGCCACTCCAAGGCGGGGAGCTGAGGAGAGTGCGGAAACGCCCGGGAAACCAAAGCCCCACCCAGGGCCCTGTGCCCCTCAGCAATTATGAAGAGAAAGTTGAGGGGCAAAGGAAAAATGTGACGCTTTGGCTTCCAATCTTGGTAGATTGGGAGGTCAATCCACGGAAGAGACACCGTCACTCGAGATCTAGAAAATATATAAGTAAAAGGAACAGTCTGAGTAAGCTATGGGTATGGCAGAGATCGCTCAGTTCTCACTCTGATAGACCAGCCCATCACCAGCTGTTGTTGTTGTTGTTGTTGTTGTTGTTGTTGTTGTTGTTGTTGTTGTTCCCTAAGCTGTTTTTGGTTTGTTTGTATTGAAAGTTTTATATTTTAATTACCATCAAACGGCTAGAATATTTACAGAATTGACTACATTAATCAATCGTTCTTTCCATCAGGTTGTGACGGCCGACAACGAAGCAGACGACGGAGACGGAGGTAAACAAAAAGGCCGCAAGAAACCGGCCTACGCCGGAGGCCTGGTGCTGGACCCCAAGAGAGGGTTCTATGATAAATATATTCTACTGATGGACTTCAACTCTCTCTATCCCAGTATTATCCAGGAATATAATATCTGCTTCACTACCATCAAGTGGGAACACAAGCAGGTAATATTCAAATTATTTATTTCACTCCAGACACCAAACACCTCCCATGAAATTAATGAAAGCGTGTGATCCACCCGGGATTCCAACCTGGGTTACCACATACAGATCTTAAGGGGAGGTATTTAGTTTGTTCCCTAGACCTCCATCAAGCTTAAAATTTAGTGTGTTAAGGGGAGGTATTTAGTTTGTTCCCTAGACCTCCATCAAGCTTAAAATTACACCCCCTTGAGTCCCTTTCAATATATATTTGTACATTTTTCGGTAGAAAAATTTCCCGGCCGAAGGCCGGTTCCTCTTAAATTACAGGCTCGCTATCGCTTTCCAGGATAAAATTGACACCTGAATGGCACGAAAGGTCTTAATATGGGGTGAAAGTTCTTAAAATCGCTAAACTAATGGGGCAAACGTTTTATAATATCAAAAGCAATGGGGCTAAACATGAGGGAGAAAGGGGTCAAGAAAAAAATCCCTCAAGTGGAGATCTCCCCTTAACCCTCGGAATCTGGGAGGCCTCATATGAGGCAAAACAAAATATTGGCAGGAATCCGGGAGGCCTCATATGAGGCAAAATGTGTGGGTAAAAATTGACGCTAAAATCGTCATAACACGGCAACCACGCGTCGTATCGATGTCATCTCAACGGCATTCTACAGACAACAAAAAGTTCTACAATTTGCAAAATAATTGACTGCTCTAGGTGGTCACAATCAGTAGTTACTGAATTATGAAGTTTGCCTGTACCAAAAGGGCCCCGGACATAGCGATTGGGATCACATGAGGCCCCCCGGATTTTGTGGGTTAAACACTCTAACCATTACACCATCATAACACTTAATGATAACCTAAACTGCTTATCTTACAGTAGACGTTCTGGAAGAGGCTGGTTTAGACCTGTGCATCCAGCTTGGGGCCCGCACAATGCAAAACTGCTTTTCAAGTATACTCAAAGATACTGTACTTTGAGAAGCTGCTTATTATAAATGTGTCAGAGAAATCGTAAAATGGAAACTTGAAAAATAATGTGAATCATGTCAGAATTAACCCCTCCACCTCGGCTGTCATCTTATGCCCATAAATGCGCGGAATTTTGGTATGAGTATCTTAGGTTCGCGAGTCCTTGGAGTGCTACATGTATTTGTTGATTTCATTAAATAAGTTTAGAAGTAAAGTTGGTTGGTGAAAAAATATGATTTAGCAGCTGAACTATTGTAATAGGTAGAAAGATCAGCTTAATGGTAAAATGGAGTAGTTACTGTTGTCTTGATCCGGGTGTTGATCGGACATCGCTATGTTGTCTGGTTGTTGTGAGGTTGTGAAAATTAAGAGCGCGGGAGTTTAAGAGGAGTGAGGAGACCCGAGTTGTTGTTGTTGTTGTTGTTGTTCCCCAAGCTGCCTGGCCGAACAGCCCCAAGGCCCCGAGCAAGGCTAAGGCCATAACCGAGCGCCCCCAAAGAACCCTCCCTGCCGACACCCGAGTTACAAGGGTTAATATACTTTCACTGTCTTAAAAGTATTAATTGTACTTTTTTCTTGTGTTCTAGAGTGAAGATGAAGGAGCAGCCCTAGCCATGCCGGATCAGGAGTTAGAGGCGGGAGTGTTGCCGACGGAGATCAGAAAGTTGGTTGAAAGCCGACGACAGGTCAAGAATATGATGAAACAACCTGACCTCTCCAACGACCTTAAGTTACAGGTTAGTTAAGGACTTCTATTGTTTGTGTCAAGGTTATATTTATCCCTATCTAAGAGAGCTGTTACCACTCCTGACCCTGAGAGAGCACCCACTTCACCTTAAAGGGAAGGTGTATGCCTCGTGTGTCAGGAGTGCGATGACCTATGCCACGGAGACGTGGCCGGTTTAAGCGGAGGATATCAATAGAATGGAGCGGAAAGAGAAGAGAATGGTGAGATGGATGCGTGAGGTTAATCTCAGGGACGGGGTATCGAGCGAGGAATTAAGAAGGCGTCTGGGCATTTGGAGTGTCAGTGAAGTGATGCGCACGAGCCGACTTGGTTGGTTTGGACAGGTGGAGAGAATGGATGATCAGAACTGGGTGAAGGGAATTCCGGACTGTGAACGTGGGGGAAGCTGTGCGTAGGGGTAGACCTAGAATGACGTGGGATCAGGTACTCCGGTCCGATCTCAAAATGAAGAACTTGACAACAGAGGCCCTGGAAAACCGCCATTTAGGACGAGAGACTGTAACTACATTCTCTGTGGACAAAATGGTCTTTAAACTTGTATGTATCTTAAGATATTAATCTTGCCCCAATATGAACCCTCAGAAAGCAAAACGAACCTCCCAAATGTAAATATTGGGTAAGGAATTAATTAGAAGATTCAATTTGGGTCGGGATATCTTTGAAAATTTATTGCTACGATTTGTGTATGTGTGGAACTGTGTGTGTATGTGTGGAACTGTGTGTGTATGGTATATGTATGTAGTGAATAAGTGTACATGTGTGTGAGTGCGTGTGCACGGTATATGTATGTAGTAAATAAGCATGTACAGGTATGTGTATGTGCTTATGAGAGAGAGAGAGAGAGAGAGAGAGAGAGAGAGAGAGAGAGAGAGAGAGAGAGAGAGAGAGTGAATATTAACCTCTTACCATTCATTGAATTTGTTGAAATTTGCATGTGTTTGAACATCGGCAAAGACTGAAATCTAAAAAATAATATATTTGTTTTTATTATTTTCCAGTATGACATCCGACAGAAAGCGTTGAAGTTAACGGCCAACAGTATGTACGGATGTTTGGGCTTCTCTCACTCTAGATTCTTCGCCCGACATCTAGCTTCCCTCGTTACAGGTAAATCTATCTATCTATCTATCTATCTATTTACTCAGGCCCGATTACAGTAAATAATAATAAATAAAGGCGACTGTGTAGTGAATTTGTGTGCGTGTTTTTTTTTTTTTTTTTTTTTTTTTACAGTTGTTCTGGTCTTCAAGTTTTCAATAGCCTGGGTTTGGTCAGGGTTTGACTTTTATTTATAAATTATTTTTTATTTTATTTATAAATTATTATTTTGCTTAAGCGTTGTTTCCACATAGCGATTTTGATAAGTTTTTTTGTACAATAAATGTAGGTTATTAGTAGGGTAGTAATTAATGGGGGTCACTTGAAGCATGCTATGCTTACAGATACCTACCCGATAGCACTATCGTTAGTGAGTGATATTTGTATTTTGTACTATTGTTATTATCTTGTCAAGTTGCAAATTTGATTTTAATAGAACATTTTGACACTTCATGTAGTTTCTTTATTCATGCAGAGTTTAGTAAAGTTTAGTAAAATTTACCAGAACGTCCCCGACTTCCCAAATTGACTAATTCCTTGAACGTGACGACAGTCACGGGCTGGTCTATCAGAGTGAGACCTGAGCGATCTCTGCCATACCCATAGCTTACTCTGACTGTTCCTTTTACTTATATATTTTCTAAATCTCAAGTGACGGCGTCTCTTCCGTGGATTGACCTCCCAATCTACCAAGATTGGAAGCTAAAGCATCACATTATTCCTTTGCCCCTCAACTTTCTCTTCATAATTGCTGAGGGGCACAGGGCCCTGGGTGGGGCTTTGGTTTCCCGGGCGTTTACGCACCCTCTCAGCTCCCCGCCATGGAGTGGCTTCGGTCACCCAGGCTTTATTGTGGTCGGCAGGGAGGGTTCTGTGGGGGCGCTCGTTTATGGCCTTGGCCTTACTCGGGGCCTTGGGGCTGTTCGGCCAGGCAGCTTGGGGAACAACAACAACAACAACGTGACGACAGTGCGTTGTTATATGTGCGATCAGTTTACTTGGGAAACAGATTAACTTGCGCATGTAGTAATGTACACCCTATGTGGTGGATTGTGTTCTTTTATTTATAAAGAATTATTTTACTTAAGCATTGTTTCCACATAGTTATTTTGTCTTTTTACTGTGTTTGTATACGTTTTGGTTTGTTTATTTTGCAAGTTTTGCATTATAATTAGTGCAGTTTGTTTTCTTGTTTCGGTTCCATCTTCATTTCAAATTAATTTGTTGTTGTTGTTGTTCCCCAAGCTGCCTGGCCGAACAGCCCCAAGGCCCCGAGCACGGCCAAGGCCATAACCGAGCGCCCTCACAGAACCCTCCCTGCCGACCACAATAAAGCCTGGGTGACTGAAGCCACTCCATGGCGGGGAGCTGAGGAGGGTGCGGAAACGCCCGGGAAACCAAAGCCCCACCCAGGGCCCTGTGCCCCTCAGCAATTATGAAGAGAAAGTTGAGGGGCACAGGAAAACTGTGACGCTTTGGCTTCCAATCTTGGTAGATTGGGAGGTCAATCCACGGAAGAGACGCCGTCACTCGAGATCTAGAAGATATATAAGTAAAAGGAACAGTCAGAGTAAGCTATGGGTATGGCAGAGATCGCTCAGTTCTCACTCTGATAGACCAGTCCATCACCACCTCTCACTCTGATAGACCAGCCCATCACCAATCACTCTGATAGTTGCTAATGGCTTTATACAGTGGAGAAATAATATTTTTAATATTAATAATATTTTAATATTTGTTAGCGAGGTCGGTCCTTTGAGATCTGTGCCACATAAATTATATTTTCCTCTCGCCTAATTATATTTTCCTCTCGCCTAATTATATTTTCCTCTCGCCTAATTATATTTTCCTCTCGCCTAATTATATTTTCTTCTCGCCTAATTATATTTTCCTATCGCCTAATTATATTTTCCTCTCGCCTAATTATATTTTTCCTCTTGCCTAATTATATTTTCCTCTCGCCTAATTATATTTTCCTCTCGCCTAATCATTATGTTATTCATAGTGCAGTTGGGTCCAGTACATGATTAGATTAATAATTTAATATCCAGGACAGTATTCAATAAATGGATATTAATCGTGGTCATGTGCTGTACTTGTAACTGTCTTGATGGTGTATGGCCACCCTCGTAAGGGGAGTAAGGCGTCCGGCAATAGATAGATAGATAGATAGAGATGGTGTAATGGTTAGTGCGGTGAATTTGGGTGTGAGTATCCTAGGTTGGAATCCTTGGAGTACCACATGTATTCATTAGTTTACGGTCTTGTTAGCGTAATGGTTAGTGCGGTGAATTTGGGTGTGAGTATCCTAGGTTGGAATCCTTGGAGTACCACATGTATTAATTAGTTTACTGTCTTGTTAGCGTAATGGTTAGTGCGGTGAATTTGGGTGTGAGTATCCTAGGTTCGAAAGCTTGGAGTACCACATGTATTCATTAGTTTACTGTCTTGTTAGCGTAATGGTTAGTGCGGTGAATTTGGGTGTGAGTATCCTAGGTTGGAATCCTTGGAGTACCACATGTATTCATTAGTTTACTGTCTTGATAGCATAATGGTTAGTGCGGTGAATTTGGGTGTGAGTATCCTAGGTTGGAATCCTTGGAGTACCACATGTATTCATTAGTTTACTGTCTTGATAGCATAATGGTTAGTGCGGTGAATTTGGGTGTGAGTATCCTAGGTTGGAAAGCTTGGAGTACCACATGTATTCATTAGTTTCATTTACAGTGCACCCTCAAATTACGCGGGGGATGCGTACTGTGCTGTCGGCGCGTACGTTCGTTTGCGCGTACATGGGAGTTAAATATAAATGGGGAAAATAGGTATTAGTCTGGGTCCGACCGAAAGTTGTACTATTTCTACCTTTCATCACCTAAAATCCACAAATATATAACATATTACTGTACAAATATGCTTCTATAACCTAATCTACCACACAAAATACATTTAATATATAAAATTAAAATGTAAAACTTGCAAACTAAACAAACCAAAATTGGGACAAGGACAATATAAAGTCAAATTAAATTATCAAAATCGCTATGTGGAAACAACGCTTACAAAAATTAAAATTATTAAATAAATAAATAAATAAATAAAATAAGACACAAACGTAAATTAAGTCACATTGTTAGTGGTTGAGCAACGCCGATGTTATGGATCTGCGGCATCGATCGATAGCGCTGCACACGAAAGTTCCGAAACGGATCGACCAAAATAATAGGCCTAGCCGCCTAGGCCTACTGGTAAAGTTTGGAGTCTATAGTAGGAGTCTGTATATAGTTTCATATAGCCTACAAGTCAAGTGAGATAGTTCAATAGCTCATATACATATTAAGGAATTGGCTTCACATAATTTAGCCAGGGGAGAGCAGTAAGCTTTGAAGCGACTTTCGAGAAGACGTGTAAACAATCTCGCCTCCAACTCCTGAACAGAAACAGGTTTGCCATTTCCGTTTGTGTTAGCTCAATAAATGATACATGCAATGAAAAACGAAGAACAGTCTTTTAATAGATTCATAATATCCTGTTGAGCTTTATAGATACATAATAGTTTGGTACAGGAGATGTGTCTCTCTCCACAGTCAACGGTGACGACGTCGGAGGGCCCGGCGTCACGCCAATATGGCCGCCCGAAACTCTCCAATATATACGAATCGACTCTCGCTTGGCGCGTACATTTGAATAATTGAGCGTACTTTTCGATTTGTTGCCTCAATTGTGACGCGTAGATAAATTGCGCCTACTTTGAGGGTTCACTGTATTTCATTAATTAGGATTGTTTATAAGTTAATTGGTGGGTTGGTGATAATGATAATGTAAAACTTGCAAAATAAACAAACCAAAACTTAGACGAACACAGTAAAAAAGACAAAAGAACTTATCAAAAATCACTATGTGGAAACAACACTTTAGCAAAATAATATTATAAATAAATATTAATTAATATGAATTAATTATAATTACAGGTAAAGGTCGAGAGATCCTGTTAAACACGAGAGACTTGGTACAGAAGATGGCCCTGGATGTAATCTATGGTGATACCGACTCTATTATGATCAACACAAACTGTACCGACTATGATCAAGTCTTTAAACTGGGACATAAAGTAAGTTGTAGTAATATTTTTAGTAGTACAGTAGTAGTAGTAGTAGTAGTAGTAGTAGTAGTAGTAGACTTGGAGAAGGGCCTATGACAGAGTTTGTTGTTCCCCAAGCTGCCTGGCCGAACAGCCCCAAGGCCCCGAACAAGGCCAAAGCCATAACCGAGCGCCCCCACAGAACCCTCCCTGCCGACCACAATAAAGCCTGGGTGACCAAAGCCACTCCATGGCGGGGAGCTGAGGAGGGTGCGGAAACGCCCGGGTGGATAGTGGATAGAGAAGGTATGTGGAAAGAACTTAGAATATAGTTTTTGTAGTAGTAGTAGTAGTAGTAGTAGTAGTACTAGTAGTAGTAGTAGTAGTTGTATAGGTAGCACCAACACACTTGACAAAAATCTTGATCCCTGACCTCTTCGTAACTCAAAAGGACCTTGAGTAAACTGGCTTTAAATATCCACACCAATTTCCTGGTGGACTCTTCCTAAATGATTGAAATGTCAGCCCGATTGCTTTCATTCATTTCAAGTTATAAGAAGTTAAGGGATCAAGATTATTGTCACATTTGCTGGCACTACTTATAGTACTGCCATATTTTAGGTTTAACACTCAAGCCGCGGGTCCCGACAATTGTCGAGTGAGAGAACCATGGCCTATTCAGCGGGTCCCGACAATATTCGGGTGGGATTTTGAGCGCATTATCGGCTCACAGAGAGAGTCCACGCATTGGGAGGGCGACACGCGGGCTCTGACCGCTCAGCCTGGGCCTAGTGAGGTAACTGACGTCCCTACTACACCCCTCCACATCCCTCGCCTCGCAAGGACGAGGATATTATGAGGAAATTACCGTATTTTAGGGTTTTTGCCCTCGTGTTGCAACATCGTTGCAAGACAACCCGTGGTCGTAGAAGGATGATTCAGGTGTCATTCGAAAGCTCTATTATCGCCCTTTAACGGATACATAATTGTATTACGCTCTGGCTCTTGTTTATGCATGAAAAAGAGCATGGAATGAAGCTCGTTTAGGGTAAATAGGACCTTGGGGCTGTTTGGCCAGACAGCCTGGGGAACAGCAACAACAACAACAGTATTCTTTATATCTCTAGGTAAAAGTAGTTAAGATAGCAAAATAACTTCCATGTATTTTTTCTAGGTCAAAACCGAAGTCAACAAACTGTACAAGCTGCTGGAACTGGACGTTGACGGAGTGTTCAAATACATGTTGTTACTGAAGAAGAAGAAGTACGCCGCCGTCACGGTCACCAAACATCCCTCCGGCCGCCTGGTGGAGGAACAGGAACTAAAAGGCTTGGACATTGTGAGGCGGGATTGGTCACAGCTGGCCTCCGACTGCGGCAAGTAAGTATTAATCTTATAAATTATTAGCCCCTTCTGTATCGGCGACGTCATTTTCATTATTTTCCAGGTATATTAAGATGATTTTATGCAGTTTAAGAAGGATCTGTGGTAGTAAAAAGGGTTAAGTTAGATAGTTCGAAGCCTGTTAATTGCTGGAGGCCCTTTTAACCTGAATAAAATGTTCTAATAGTAGCCAGAATAAAGTTAAAAAGACGTTGCCGGTACAGAAGGGGTTGTTGTTGTTCCCCAAGTTGCCTGGCCGAACAGCCCCAAGGCCCCGCGCAAGGCCAAGGCCATAACCGAGCGCCCCAACAGAACCCTCCCTGCCGACCACAATAAAGCCTGGGTGACCGAAGCTACTCCATGGCGGGGAGCTGAGGAGGGTGCGGAAATGCCCGGGAAACCAAAACCCCACCCAAGGCCCTGTGCCCCTCAGCAATTATGAAGAGAAAGTTGAGGGGCAAAGGAAAAATGTGACGCTTTGGCTTCCAATCTTGGTAGATTGGGAGGTCAATCCACGGAAGAGACGCCGTCACTTGAGATCTAGAAAATATATAAGTAAAAGGAACAGTCAGAATAAGCTATGGGTATGGCAGAGATCGCTCAGTTCTCACTCTGATAGACCAGCCCATCACCAACAGAAGGGGTTAATCTAACTGTCTTGATGGTGTAATGGTTATATTGTTTAAGATCTGTATGTGGTGACCCAGGTTCCAATCCCGGAAGGATCACATACTTTCATTAATTTCATTGGGAGGTGTTTGGTGTTGGGAGCGAAATTTATATATTACATTCTTATTAAAAAAAAACATACTAATCTTCATATTTTTCTTTTCCCCAGACATATAGTGACCCAGATTCTGTCGGACCAAGGCCCTGATGAACGAATTGAGAACATCCACACCCACCTCGAGAAACTCAAGAAAGATCTGGAGGAAGGAAAGGTGTGTCGAATTTGTTTTTATTATTGATTCTTGTCAGTATATTTCTGTATTTTGTCTTATTATGACAATCTCTTTAACCCTTGCGCTGCGGGTGACGTTCCAGAACGTCCTGGCAAGTTACAGCAATTTCCAGGCTTTAAAAGCCTGTAAAACACGTAAAAATCAAGTGTCAGTGGGCGGGAGCGTAAGGGGCCCACCTCCGACCCTCAGAGCACCGAGCGGCTCACTGATGTTGAGTGTGTCGCGCGGGCCTCTCTCTGTCTCTGTCAACAGTGTAGCCATGCGAGCGAATGTTACATAATAGCGGCTTTCCCGCGTTTCACTGGCACCACTGCGGGTGAACCAGACCACGTACGGGGCCCGTTCTGGTGTCATTTTGAAGCTATTCTCGCCTAGTTTTCGGCAGAATACACTTCATTTAATGCAGATGATTGATTTATCATTCAGGAGTGCCTAAATATGCCCTAAATAGCCCAAAATACCCCGCAGCCAAAGGGTTAAAATACAGAGGTGGCATCAGTTAACCCCTTCTGTACCGGCGACGTCTTCTTAGTACACGTATTATCTATATTATTAAATCAGTTCGTGTGTCTGTTTGTCTGTGTGTTCTTAATAGATGGCCGCAGTTTTGGACCTGGGGAGCTGAAACTTTGCATGTGGGTGTCAATTGACCTGGGTCAGGTCATAGAGGGGGCGAGGCCACGATCGGAGGTAGTTTCGAGGCCGAAATTGAAAAATAAATGAAAAAAATTGCCGTTTGGGGCAGAAGGAGACCTCTGATCGAAAAGGTGTATGGAACGAAAGTTGTTCGCAGCCACCCAAAATGGGGGTACAGATGAGGTCAGATCCAAAATCGGAGGTCATTTAGCGGCCGAAATCGAGGTCGCCGTTTAATGAGGCACATGGAGGTCGAGGCCGGTGATTATGGTAGTAGTAGTATTGTGATGATTGTGGTAGTAGTGATTAATGATGGTAATTATGGTAGTAGAATTTAAACCCGGGCAACGCCGGGTACCCCTGCTAGTTCTAACTATATATCTATCTATCTGTCTATTAGTGTTATTAGTATTCTAGCTATATTTAGAAAATGTTGTGCAATTTAAGAAGGACCTGTGGTATTGTGCGCTTTCTGTTTTGGTTTGTTTATTTTGAAAGTTTTACATTTTAATATAAGTAACCCCGTTCTTAACCCTTTCAAGCTCCAATACGCGTTTTCTGTTGTGTTTCTGGCTACTATTAGACGATTTTATTCAGATTAGGAAGGGTATATGGAAGTCAGAGGGTTGATTGAGAGAGTCTTTACCCTTTCAATACCTACAGATCCTTCCTAAGCTGCATAAAATCATCTAATGATAGCCAAAATAAACTGCTAAAACGCGTCAGAGCTTCAAAGGGTTAACATTAATCATCAATTACAAAGCCCAATGCACTTGAATAAACTAATGAAAACATATGGTCCTCCCGGGATTCCTACTCGGGACACCACACCCAGAACATAACTTATGGACCGCTCAGAGAAAGAAGGTTTTAACCCTTTCACCACCAGTACCTCGTTGTCGTCATATTCTGGCTTCCATTAGACGAATTTCCATAGTTTATAATCTACCTCTACGACTCAGCCTTTCCTAGCTGATGCTGAGAGGATTGGGTTCTAGTCATGTGGTGATGGGCTGGTCTATCCGAGTGAGAACTGAGCGATCTCTGCCATACCCATAGCTTACTCTGACTGTTCCTTTTACTTATATATCTTCTAGATCTCAAGTGGCGGCGTCTTTTCCGTGGATTGCCCTCCCTACTGCCAACCTAGAAGTTGGCAGATTGGGAGCCAAAGCGTCACATTTTTCCCTTGCCCCTCATCTTTCCCTTCATAATTGCTGAGGGGCACAGGGCCTTGGGTGGGGCTTTGGTTTCCCGGGCATTTCCGCACCCTCCTCAGCTCCCTGCCTTGGAGTGGCTTCGGTCACCCGGGCTTTGTTAGTGGTAAGCAGGGAGGATTTTGTGGGGGCGCTCGTTTATGGCCTTGGCCTTGCTTGAGACCTTGGGGCTGTTCGGCCAGACAGCCTGGGGAACAACAACAACGACTCAAATTGGTAAATACGATCTCAATAAACCCTCTAAATGACATAGGTCCTTCTTAAACTGTGTAAAATCGTCAAATTTTAGGCAGAATCTAAGGTAAAACGACGTCATGGTGCTGAAGGTTTTAATACTTATATCTGATAATGTTTTTGTACTTCAGGTGCCGCTGGAGATGTTGTCGATCACCAAGAGTCTAACCAAGAACCCCCATGACTATCCGGACAAGAAATCCTTACCCCACGTCCAAGTAGCTCTAAGGATAGCCTCTCGTGGTGGCAAAGGACTCAGGCAGGGCGATACTGTATCCTATGTTATCTGTCAGGTATGTATGTATATCCTGACCAGGATTCGAACCCACTCACTCCAGGTGTGTTTGGGAGAGTTGGGCATCGTATCCACTCGGCCATGAGCGGATACAAGGGAAGCCACCTTAGTTCTTATTTGAAGAACCAAGTTATAGTCTCGTGGAGGACTATGTCTTCAAACACGTGGCCAGTTATTTTAGACTTCAACCATGACTATTTTAGTTTTAACCCTCTCCGACATATGACGCGATTTTGAGCCTATTAGGGATACTTTAAAGCCTTTGTTACCGTCAGGGGTATTTAGAGACCTTTAGTTTAGTTACTTCAACCTCTGCAGTTGGGTTTGAGTTAGCTGTGGGCAGAAAACTAATCTTGGAGAGGTAATTATAAGAGTGAGAGAACTCTTTCTTATTGCTAATCTGGCAACCTCTGCGTTATAAATGCGTGAAAGGGTTAAATTAACTGGCCACGCGTTCGAAGACATAGTCCTCCACGAGACTATAACCTGGTTCTTCAAATAAGAACTAAGGTGGCTTCCCTTATATTTTCTCATGGCCGAGTGGTTACGGTGCCCAACTCTCCCAAATATACCTGGAGTGAGTGGGTTCGAATCCTGGTCAGGATACCTCTCTCCCAACTCGTCCAACATTATCATTAGATGTATGTATATATTGACCACTTGCAGGTTTCGTTCTATAAGGAAGTTGGAGCTGTAGACATTGATATTTAGCATAATTACCTACTAAAATACGGTCGTAGTGCAAATACGCAAATCCAATTCAAATACTTTCTATCCATCAGAAACCTATATTATTATTGTCTTTCTGTTTATTATCGGTGTTTACAGCTCCAACTTCCTTACAGAACCAAACTCCCAAGTGGTCAATTAACGCTGGAATATAGGCTTCAGGCTTTTATTCTTCTACAGTTCAATACAGTATATTTTTTATTTGATTGATGGCTGGGTAGCATTTGATCATTGCTCCGTAGCATTTGATCATTGCTCCCACTCTTCAAAATGGTTCCATGTCATCTCAACCAGTAGCAGGGTGTCAAACGAAAGCCAAGTCCTTTATTTTTAGTCTTTATTATTGTATTGGTAAGCTTAATATTATGGTTTATAGTTTAAATTATCTCTTTCCAAGTGATAACATGGCCAAAACAATGTGATTTCATGTTAGTTTTCTTGTAGTCCTTCACATTTTCATTCAAGTCTACAAACAAAATTGCTCCGGTTTGACACCCTGACCAGTAGACCATTTCAACCAGTACCAAATCAACCAATACAGTTAGGTTAGTACTATATTTTGGCAATGGTTTGGTTGATCTGGGTTAATTTGGCACTGGTTGAAATGGTATACTGGTTGAGTTGACCGGTCACCCTTCAAAACACTGCTGTGCTCATTATGTTGTCAGCCAGGGTTACTACACGGGGGTAAGGACAAAATCAAAACAATGGTGGAAGTGCCGTCCAGGTTCAATTCGGTCTAAATTATTTCCACCTAGTGATTTGGATAAGTTATTTTGTCTTTATATTGTGCAGTTCCTGTTTTGGTTTATCTGTTTTGCAAGCTTTACATTTTAATTACAACTATTTTTACCCATATTAACACTCCGTCTCATATGACGCTAGAGCGTCATATGGCGGTTTTGCCAAAATACTCATATGACGCTAGAGCGTCATATGAACTTATCTTAATATCTCTAATAAGTTAAATGACGCTCTAGCGTCATATTGAGCTCAGTAAGTTAGGTAAGTTTGATCAAAATCTGTCGAATGGTGGCAACCCCAAGTTCCTCTGACTTCTAACGGTCCCTCAGTGAGATTTTGACAGTTGTGGGGATAGTACCGTTTCGTCCGCCTCCTCGTCAGTAAGTTAACTATTTCTGTCTGGGGGGGTTAACAGGATGGCAGTAACCTGGGAGCGATGCAGAGAGCTTACCACGTGGACGAACTGAAGACCAACCCGAGCCTGATTATTGACAAGCACTTCTACCTGGCCAATCAAGTGCATCCGGTTGTGTCCCGACTCTGTGATCCCATCGACGGTACAGACTCCGCCAGGATAGCTGAGTGTTTGGGTAAGTTATAAGTGTCATATATGCGAGGTCCTCTGGCATATGAAGCGAGCGCTCTACCAGTTAGACCTTCCTTATTTCAGTATTCGAGAATGGATAATAAGTCGTAGGCGTGTGCATAAACCTTTAACTGTCCTGGTGGTGTAATGATTAAGGTGGCAAAAATCTGTGTGTGATAACCCGGGTTCGAATCCCGGCGGATCATATATACTTTAATTAATTTCATTGGGGGTGTTTGGTGTTGTGGTGAAATTAATAAAATATAGATTGCCACTGCTAGTGACTGAATGATGCATAATGCATATAAGTTTTGTGTTTCATTAATTTAAGTGATTTGTGTTTGTTTTTTTGTTTTGTTTTTCGAGCGCCAGTGAATTCTGTGGAAAATTTGGTGCTTGTGAAAAATAAGTAACATGCTTATTATTATTAGGGACTCGGGGCTGTTCGGCCAGACAGCCTTGACCTGGTCGGCTCAAGTATATTTCAGCATCGTGTTTTCCGTTTATGCAATAGCCATCCTTTATGGACTTTACATTAACATCCTTTTTCACTACATTATGATGCCTTTAAGCAGTTGTAGTGTCATACAATGAATAAAGTTCTGCCATAACACTGTGTCACTGTATTTAACACCATACACTCCCATGACTGACACTCCCCTTGTTACAGGGACTTAACTAGACATTTTGCTGATGTTGGTATTGTATGCGTGTTGTCCATGAGTGATTGGATGGAACGGCGAGAGAAATGAGTATGGATGTGCTTCTGGAAGCTGGTTTGGGGTGGGCAGGGAGGGAGAGAGGATAGTATTTGTGTGTGATACCGTGTGCTGGGTGTTGTTTTGATATTTCTTGGTGTCTGTGGGTGTGTTGCCATGTAGTGTAGTGGGTGGTGTTGGTTCGTGGAGGCTGCTGCCAGGAATTGAGTGCCTCTCATATCCAGATGGTCTTTGACTTTGGGGACTTTGGTTTCTTGATGTAGGTGTAGTAGCTGTGCAGCTTGTGATTTCGATTAGTTCCTTTGCATTTATCTTGCGTCGTCCCAGTTTTGGTTTGTTTAGTTTGCAAGTTTTACATTATAATTAACAGTTTAGATTATTATTGAATATAAACACCATATGAGGAGTAGCACTTTATTGACAAAGTTTTGCTTAGAGCTTCATTATTATTGTGTGGTGGATTGTGTTCTTTTATTTATAAATTATTATTTTGCTTAAGCGTTGTTTCCACATAGCGATTTTGATAAGTTGTTTTGTGTTTTTACTGTGTTCGTCTAAGTTTTGGTTTGTTTATTTTGCAAGTTTTAAATTATAATGCAATAATATTCCATTTTCTGTTTTAGGTTTGGATCCAGCAGGCTACCGATCGTCCAAACAGTTCGGTAACGAGGACGAAGATAACGATGTGACGACGCAGGTGTCGGACGAGGAGCGCTACCGAGCCTGCCAGAGGTTCACCTTCCAATGTCCGTCCAATGATTGTACCACCATGATCACTATGGACTCGGCATTTAGGACCTCGGTAAGAAATTAATCCTCTGCATCATGTTCCTTAAGCCGGTATCACACGAGAGTTTTTATACCGTAGTCAACATTCAATGATCAACATTTCTGGAATATTTTGCACTAGTATCGGAAACTAGACTGATGATAGATGAATTTAGGTAACAGAAAAATATTATATGTTTACCTCATGAGCTGCCAGACCAGTGTTAAAAGGATAAATGTTGAGTGAAAAAGCTCTCGTGTGATACCGGCTTTATTCTAACCATCTATCAAACAAATTTAAAAACAAATTGCTGACATATGTTATTGGTGGGGCCAATCACCATTTTGGGGGGGAGGGGGGAATTCAAGATAGAGCAATTATATTTAACTACACTTATTAGATAATGAATGAATAAATTAAGAAATAAATACAAATCTCCCCTTAACCCGTCAGACCCGGTAGGGCTCTGAGGCACCCATAATAAACTAGGGCCAGGAACACGGAAGGGCTCTGAGGCACCGGCAGCTTGAAAGCCTGTAAGCTTTTTTTGAAAGGCGTCCGTCCGACGCATGTAAACAACAGCCGGTTGGACCGACGCCGCGCATCTCCGACCACAAGAAGGAGAGGCGTCGCTTGTTTGTGTGTGGGTGTGTGTTATTGTTAAGTAGTGAAAAGTAGTGAAACGTGGCTGACATCGCCACAAAGTTCTCTCCACGGAAATTGTCATCACAACTGAACCAGTTGACTTAGAGAGCTCTACTTAATGCCATTCTACAGGTACGAAACACATCTACGCTTGGGGATGCGCGGGAATGCAGAAGCAGTCAAAATAACAAAGATACGGTAGCCTAGGCGAGACGTTTTTTCGGCCAAATCCCCCGGGTTTCGGGGATATATTATAGAATGCGTAGCCGAGGCTGGAGGGTTAAAGGCCTATAGGCTACTGTATATGACAAAATCAACCAAAAAATAATCCCTTCCCCCTTAAACCACACTTAATAAATTTCAGGGGTCGAACCAAGAACCGGCTCTCAGCAAGTGCCCCAACCCAAAATGTGGCTTCAGAATGGCGGACAGAGTGACGTCGATTCTCAACCAACTGCGGCTGGACATACGGAGCCATATTACCAAATACTACAATGTAAGTGGATTGCTTGTATGTTTGTATTACTGTACTGTATTACTCTATTATTATTTGTATGTATGTATGTATGTATGTATGTATGTATGTATGTATGAGCTGTGACAAAGACAGTAAAACGTCAGCTGCTGATCAAAGGGTCGGGAGGTCAAACCCTATCTATCTATTGCCTGATGCCGTGATCCCCGAAGGGGTGGCCACGAACGAACCGCCCCCATGCACCTCTGTCCCCAGTCAGTCGACGCCCCTCCTCCCAACCAGCACCGCCTTCATTCATTTACTTCCTCACTCCATCCTTCCACCTCTCCCTCGGTGCACCTCTCCCTCTCTGTCCTTCCACCTCGCTCTCATACACCCTCTTAGTCAATCTCTCGCTTTCCATACGTTCCATATGGCCGAACCATCTCAAGGTGTTCCTTTTCACTTTCCAGCACATCTACCTCCACACCACACCTCCTTACTTCCTCATTCGTCTGTCTATCCCTCTATGTAACTCCGCACGCACTTCTCAAGTAACTCATTTCCACCGCTCTCACTCTTGGTCTGAGTCTCTTCCCGAACGTCCATGCTTCGCTTCCGTAAGTCAGTGTCGGGATTACCACACTGTCATGCAAGGACTTCTTCACTTCCATACTGACCACTCTATTTCTTGTTACTGCTTTCAGCGTTCCTACAACCCTCTTCCCCTGTTGTACCCTCTCCCGCACTTCTTCATCCATAGTTCCATCTTTACTCAACACACTGCCCAGATACTTAAAACGCTCTTGTCAAAATGGTATTGGTAGATGTCAAGCCCAGGCAACATGACCTAGCAATTTGTGACAAGCGCCCAATGTTCATGGTCACCCCTTCACGGGAATTACGGTGTCTAGGAAAAAAAAAAAAAAATAAAAATAAATAAAAATAATATATATATATATACCGTACTTATATATATATATATATATATATATATATATATACAGTTATCAAAAAATAAAATAAAAATCAATACAAAAAAAAATGTACTGTATATACAGTACTCATGCACATGCTCCATAGCTGGGGGTGGCCGCCTCGAGACATTTAGTATTTATTTTTATTATTATTTATCATTATTATTAGTTTTGTTTTCTTATCACTAGTTGTATGTACCGTATGTATATACTCAGGCACATACCCCATTGCTGGAGGTGGCCGATTCGAGACAGAGCCCGAACAGCAATAACATTCAAGGGTTCTAATTCTCAGGGTTCAGGACCACTTTTGCGTTCCCTCGCCCCTAACTCTGTCTCGATGAGTAGGAGAATTTTGCAAGGGGAGGAGGATAATAGACCGTCAGGTGCCTGGCCCGGGGAGCCGGTATATATGAAGGGTCATGCCTGGATGTGTGGTGGTAGGGCTTCGCTATGTGTCCGCCTGCTGAGACCCGAACCTCACCAGGTCTGGGACCAGGGAATCTTGCCGGGGACCCCTAATGGGCCTGGGTCTCTGGGTCTTCTCCTGGGTGACCTAGATATGTGTGAATTTGTGTGTGTGTGGTTTTTTTTTTTTTTTTTTTTTTTTTTTTTTTCCCTATTTAGGCTCTGTCTTGAGTCGGCCACCCCCAGCTATGGGGTATGTGCCTGAGTATATAGATAGATAAATATAGATTAGTATTTTAATATTCGGTCCTTTATTTGACAGGGTTGGTTGATTTGTGAGGACCCCGGGTGTAACAACCGTACCCGCCGCGTACCACTACAGTTCTCCCGAGGCTTCCCCGTGTGTGACTGTACTAAGGGGGTACTGTTCAGGGAATACACCGAGTCCCAACTGTACAAGCAACTGTGTTTCTACGAGTATCTGTTCGACTACAACAAAGCCTGCCAGAAACTCAAAGATGATCGTAAGTATAGACATTTTTCGTTTAACCCTTTGAAGCTCTGAAGCGTTTTAGCAGCTTATTTTGGCTATCATTAGACGATTTTATGCAGCTTAGGAAGGGTCTGTGAGTATTCAAAGGGTAAATACTATCTCAATCAACCCTTTGACTTCCATATACCGTTACTAATCTGAATAAAATCATCCAATAGTAGCCAAAAAACAGAACAGAAACACGTATTAGAGCTTGAAAGGGTTAATATGTACACTCGAGGGAAAAACAATCTTTACACTAAACATTCTGGAAGTGGGTCGAAATAGTTTGATGATACAGTACAGTACAGTACAAGCGTAAGTTTCAGCCAGTTCATATTTCGTTCACACAATTAAAATGTAAAACTTGCAAACCAAACAAACCAAAATTGGGACAAGGACAATATAAAGTCAAATTAAATTATCAAAATCGCTATGTGGAAACAACGCTTACTAAATTGAAAATTATTAAATAAAAGAACACAATCCACCACATAGGGTGTACATTACTACATGAGCAAGTTAATCTGTTTCCCAAGCAAACTAATCGCACACATAACAACGCACTATCGTCACGTTAAAGGAATTAGTCAAGTTTGGGAAGTTAAAGCCGCTGTCACACGAGCGCTTTTTCCGTCAATTTTCCATAAGCAAGTTTCACTCGATATGAAGAAGTTAAGCTTAGATATTGCTGATAACAATTATTGATCAAAACATACTTGATGCCGAGACATCACTTATTAGCGCGACTGTACATTAATTTCATCTTCTTCCCCCCCGCCCCCCCCCAGGCGGCCGAGACCCCGATATCCGCAAGGCCTACAACATACTACTCCAGGAGGTCCAACAGACACTGAAGATGAACTCCTACTCTGAAGTTAACCTCACCAAACTGTTCTGTAATCTTCTGGCAAAACACAAACAGATTCATGCTAGAATATCATAGGTTAGAGGTTCAATTATAAGTTAACTCCTCTTGACTAGCTAAATTTGTACATTTTTTGGTTTTAGTTTGTTCCCTAGACCTCCATCAAGCTTAGAATTCCACCCCCTTGACCCTCTTTCAAGATAAATATGTACATTTTTCGGTAGAAAAATGTCCCTGCTGAAAGCCAGCTCCTCTATAATGCAGCCTCGCAATATCGACACTTAAATAGCTCAAAAAGTTAAAATTTACCAAAATGGGGCGAAAGTTCTTAAACTCGCTAAATGGAAAGTAATGGGGCTAAACATGAGGGAGAAAGGCCTCACTAAATTGTTCCGTAACCCAAACAGACACATACTAGAATTTCATAGAATTTCTGTATACATTTACCATGAATCACTAAACCTGTGTACAAACTCTTGATGTCTACCAATGGTACGGTGTGGGATCCAACCCCTGACCCTTCCATCACCAACCAGGCGCACTACCAACCATACCACGGCCTTCGGCAATACTGTGAAATAGAACAACACAAAGCAACTCGCGTCCGACGCTGGTGTCCACCGGGTTAAGGTGCTGAAAGTCCTAAATCAACAGTATTCTCCGGGGCGACCTAGATGTGTTTGAATTTTTATATTTTGTTTTTTATGTTGTGTTGTGTTGTCGCTGTTCGGGCTCTGTCTCGAGTCGGCCACATACATACAGTAGGGTCTCACATAAAACGAGTTTATGGTCGATAAACGAGGGCGTTTTATGTGAATTCGTTTTATGTGAACACAGCATTTTGGTGGCGCAATATCGTCAATGTTCACTGTAAGCGAAAATTTTCGTACAAAGCGAACGATATTTCGTACGTTTTGTACGATATTTCGGCGTTTTATATGAAAGCGTACGATATTTTGTACGTTTTGTACGATATTTCGGCGCTCTATATGAAAACTCCTTGTATTTGCCCCACTTTGGCGGCGGACTCGTTTTATGTGATCACATTCGTTCTGATCGAAAATTAAATATTAATATTTTAGGTCGGTCGTTTTAATCGAGACTCGTTTTATGCGAACACGTTTTATGCGGGACCCTACTGTACATACATTTAGTAGGTCAATAAATTCATAGATTCTTATGTATAATATTATTTTGAATGCTGGGTAGAAATATTAGATTGGGTTGAAATTTTGACCGTTTATTCTGGCTAGCATTAGACGATTTTACACAGGTTAGGAAGGGTCTGTGGGAATTCTAAGGGTAAAGACTATCTCCGTCAACCCTCTGACTTCCATACGCCCTTCCTAATCTGAATAAAATTGATTGTGCATAGTAATTTAACACTTTCTGTACCGACGACATCTTTCAAATTCTAGCTACAGTAGGCCTACTGTATATGTAGACGATTTGGGGCAGCTTAAGAAGGATCTGTGGTGGTTAAAAGGGTTGTTGTTGTTGTTGTTGTTGTTCCCCAAGCTGCCTGGCCGAACAGCCCCAAGGCCCCGAGCAATTCCAAGGCCATAACCGAGCGCCCCCACAGAACCCTCCCTGCCGACCACAATAAAGCCTAGGTGACCGAAGCCACTCCATAGCGGGGAGCTGAGGAGGGTGCGGAAACGCCCGGGAAACCAAAACCCCACCCAGGGCCCTGTGCCCCTCAGCAATTATGAAGAGAAAGTTGAAGGGCAAGGGAAAAATGTGACGCTTTGGCTTCCAATCTTGGTAGATTGGGAGGTCAATCCACGGAAGAGACGCCGTCACTTGAGATCTAGAAAATATATAAGTTAAAGGAACAGTCAGAGTAAGCTATGGGTATGGCAGAGATTGCTCAGCTCTCACTCTGATAGACCAGCCCATCACCACATGACTAGAACCCAATCCTCTCAGCATCAGCTAGGAAAGGCCCTAGAAAGCCGCCTTTGGCGGGAGGATAGCTCCCCTATTTCAACCCCTTTCGGGGTTGGGCACCCGCACGGTTGTTGTTGTTGTTGTTCCCTAAGCTGCCTGGCCGAACAGCTCCGAGTCCCTGAGGAAGGCCATGGCCACGATCGGGCTTTCCCACAGAGCTCTCATTGAGTGTAGATTGTGTTGTTGGCGTAAGTGGTTGTGTGAAATGCAGTCTTCTATGATGTGTTTAATGGTATGGGGTGCTGTGTTACATCCCGGGCAGGCGTCGACAACGGAGTCATCCAGTCTCTTCTGATAGCTCAGGAGAGCTGGATGGTGTCCGCATCTCAGCCTGGCCAGGTGGACTCTGTCCTCGCGAGGAAGGGAAGATTCGGAAGGATGGATTTCGGGAGGTCGTGCATGCAGCTGCGTGTTGTCTGTGAGTGAGTGGATGGATCGGTGAGAGATATAAATATGGATGTGCTTCTGGAAGTTGGTTCGGGGTGGGCAGGGAGGGAGAGAGGACAATAATTGTGTGTGATACCGTGTGCTGGGTGTTGTTTTGATATTTCTTGGTGTCTGTGGGTGTGTTGCCATGTAGTTTAGTGGGTGGTCTTGGTTCGTGGAGGCTGCTGCCAGGAATTGAGTGCCTCTCATGTCCAGATGGTCTTTGACTTTGAGGATTTTGGTTTCTTGATGTAGGTGATCTGTGGGTGCAGTAGCTGTGCAGCCTGTAATGATCTTCAGGGCTTTGTTTTGAATAGTCTGTAAGGTCTTATGATGTGTTTCAGCTAGGTTAGAAGCCCAGGCTGGGCTTGCGTATTCCATCACTGATCTTATGTATTGTTTATATACTGTGGTGGTAGTTTCTTTGTTGTGTCCAAATTTTGTGTGAGCAAGTGACCTGAGGGCGTTAAGTCTGGGTGTCAGTTTCTTTTTAATGTTTGTGGTGTGCTGTTTGAATGTCATATGAGTATCATATGTTACTCCTAGGATTTTGGGTGTGTGTGTATGTGTTAGGGGTGTGTTGTTTATGGTGAGTTGAGGGATGTATTCGTGTTCTGTCCAACTTGTGAGCAGGGTTGCGGTGGATTTGGCTGGGGCTAGATTAAGTCTGTTTGTAGTGCACCAGCCATGTAGTGTGTTGAGATAAGGTTGAAGGAGACCCTTCGGACCCGCACGGTTAAAAGGGTTAAGGGAGGTAGTTGGAAGCTTGTCCATTGTTGGAGGCCCTTTTTAAACTGAATAAAATCCTCTAATAGTAGCCAGAATAAAGTTAAAAGGACGTCACTGGTACAGAAGGGGTTAATGTATAGATTAATTATATAATTCAGATTTTCATGTTTATCGACTAATTGATTTAAGTTGTTGTTGTTGTTGTTGTTCCCTAAGCTGCCTGGCCGAACAGCCCCGAGTCCCTGAGAAAGGCCATGGCCACGATCGGGCTTTCCCACAGAGCTCTCATTGAGTGTAGATTGTGTTGTTGGCGTAAGTGGTTGTGTGAAATGCAGTCTTCTATGATGTGTTTAATGGTATGGGGTGCTGTGTTACATCCCGGGCAGGCGTCGACAACGGAGTCATCCAGTCTCTTCTGATAGCTCAGGAGAGCTGGATGGTGTCCGCATCTCAGCCTGGCCAGGTGGACTCTGTCCTCGCGAGGAAGGGAGGATTCGGAAGGATGGATTTCGGGAGGTCGTGCATGCAGCTGTGTGTTGTCTGTGAGTGAGTGGATGGATCGGTGAGAGATATGAGTATGGATGTGCTTCTGGATGTTGGTTCGGGGTGGGCAGGGAGGGAGAGAGGACAATAATTGTGTGTGATACCGTGTGCTGGGTGTTGTTTTGATATTTCTTGGTGTCTGTGGGTGTGTTGCCATGTAGTTTAGTGGGTGGTCTTGGTTCGTGGAGGCTGCTGCCAGGAATTGAGTGCCTCTCATGTCCAGATGGTCTTTGACTTTGAGGATTTTGGTTTCTTGATGTAGGTGATCTGTGGGTGCAGTAGCTGTGCAGCCTGTAATGATCTTCAGGGCTTTGTTTTGAATAGTCTGTAAGGTCTTATGATGTGTTTCAGCTAGGTTAGAAGCCCAGGCTGGGCTTGCGTATTCCATCACTGATCTTATGTATTGTTTATATACTGTGGTGGTAGTTTCTTTGTTGTGTCCAAATTTTGTGTGAGCAAGTGACCTGAGGGCGTTAAGTCTGGGTGTCAGTTTCTTTTTAATGTTTGTGGTGTGCTGTTTGAATGTCATATGAGTATCATATGTTACTCCTAGGATTTTGGGTGTGTGTGTATGTGTTAGGGGTGTGTTGTTTATGGTGAGTTGAGGGATGTATTCGTGTTCTCCTGTCCAACTTGTGAGCAGGGTTGCGGTGGATTTGGCTGGGGCTAGATTAAGTCTGTTTGTAGTGCACCAGCCATGTAGTGTGTTGAGATAGGGTTGAAGGAGATCTGTTGCTCTTTTTGGGTCATGGTGTGTGCATGTGAGTGTTATGTCATCTGCATAGGAGGCTAAGTTTATTTGGGGCGTATTGGGTGTAGTTATATCGTGCATGTACAGATTGAAGAGTGCGGGCGATAGGACGGATCCTTGTGGGACTCCGTTTGGAAAGTTTCTGATTTTAGATGACTGACCGGCAAAAGATACGTGTGCACATCTGCCTGCTAGGAAGTTGGCCAGCCACCGTTTTGTGTTGTTGTGCATGTTTGTGTTGTAGATTTTGTTTGTTAGGTTGTGGCGGGGGATGGCATCGAAGGCTTTACTAATGTCGAGTGTGGCTAATAGTGATCTGTGTGGTGGTCTAGCTGAATTGATGCCGTCGAAAGCTCTTTGTGTAAGGTCTGTGAGAAGAGTGTTTGTGGAGTGCAGTGGCCTAAAGCCATGTTGTGTTGGAGCTAGGGGTAGGTCAGGTGTAATTAGTTGTAATACTAGGCGTTCCATGACTTTGGAGGGGGAGCAAAGGAGTGTGATGGGGCGGTGCGAGGAGGGTAGCGTGGGGTCTTTGTTGGGTTTGGGGAAAGTGATGATGATACCATGCTTCCAAATGTCTGGTATTGTGTTGTGTGAATAGCTGTAGTTTGATATGTTAGTGAGTGCTTGTATGCCTTGTGGTCCCAGGTGTCTGAGGTGTATGTTGCTTATGTTGTCTAGGCCACAGGCGGGTGAGTGCTTGAGATTGTTGATATGCTTTGTCTGGTGATTGGTGAAGGGTGTATAGTCAGGGTCTGTGGGGAATTGTCTCTTACGTCGGATGACACGTCGGTCGTCTTTGTGAGGTTTTAGGTGGCTGACATGTGAAAAGTGATTGATGAGAGTGTTTGCTTGTTGTTTACATGAAGGAGTAGAGTCTGTTGTTGTGATTGCAGCATGTGATTGTGTTGTGTTGCTGTTGGAAAGTGTGATGCTGTTTAGTGTTTTGTATAGTTTTTTGGGGTTTGTTTTGTGATCAAGTGTTTGTAGGAAGTTATTCCAATTTAGTTTTTGTTGTTCTTGTATTTTGTTGTTAGTTTGGGTGTTGAGTGCTTGAATTTGTTGTGTGATGTCTTGTGTGTGGGGTGCTGGGGAGTGTTTCAGTATGTCGCGTTGTCTGATGAGGTTTTGAATTTCTGGTGTGAAGTTGGGGTTGTGTCTTTTTCTGTTACCTCTTGGAATGTGTTTCTTGTCAGCGTTTTGGATAGTTTTATTGAGTATGTGTACAGCATTGTTGATGTTAGTGATGGGTGTACTGTTTAGAGTTGTGAAGTGTTGTTCTGTCTCATTTGTGAATGCTTCCCAGTTAGCTCTTTTATAATTGGTGTATGTGTGTTTGTGGCTAGCTGGGGTGAGTCTGGTTTTGGTGGTGATAATGATCGGGAGGTGGTCAGAGCCTAAGGTTCTGACCACCCTCCAGGATGTTGTGGGGGCGAGTTCTGGGGAGCAAAAGGTGATGTCTGGAGATGATGGGTTATAGAGGGCTTGGTGAGGAATATGGGTATGTTGATGGATGTCGTTAAGGATGATGAGGTTATCGGTTTGGTTTTGTAGTACCAGCCCTCTGTCTGTGTCGGGGTTGTCGACAAACCAGGCCGACGTCTTGGCGTTGAAGTCACCACCCAGGATGATGTGTGGGGTGTGTGGGGTGTTTGTGATGTGTTGTAAGTGTGGTCTGTATTCATTTGGTACTGTAGGGGATGTTTGGGGAGGGATGTATGTGTTTATGATGGTTATGTTGGAGTTGTTGCCAGTGCGTATTTTAATTGACTGTATTTCTGTTGTGTTATCATTTGGGGGGAGGAGTGATTTGGTTTGTACACTGGTTACTATGTATGATATTTCTTTGTGTACCAGGGTGATGAGTCCACCGCCCCCGCCGACAGCCCGGTCTTGTCTGATGGTGGTGAAATTATGAAATGTGGGTGTTTTTTGTGTTGTGCGGAGTTTTGTTTCTTGTAAGATGGCAATGTGTATGTTGTGTTGTTTGATGAAGTGTGAGAGTTCGTGTTTCTTTGTGTTGATGCCATCTATGTTCAGTTGAAGAATGTTAATGTTATGTGCACGATGTACGTTGGGTGCTGCTGCACGAGGATGGGGTGGGGGTGGGGGGGGTGGGGGTGAGGGAGGGGCTGGGGGTTGGGATGGGTGAGGTGGGGGTGGGGATTGGGGAGCAGGAGATGGGGGTTGGAATGGATTAGGATGGGGTGTGGTGTGTTGAGTTGAGGATGTGGATGGTATGGGAAGGTTAGGTGGGTTAGGGAGGAGAGGTGGACGGGTTTTAGGGGGGGGAGTGGATGATATGGGATGATTTAAGTTGTGAGTGGCAATGTACAATTTTAAAGAATATTTATAGTTACCCCTCTATTGTTACCCCTCTATAGTTACCCCTCTATTGATTTTCCCCATTATAACTATATTCTGTTTCTTTTCAACTGACGGCAAATTGCAAAGTTCCCATCAAAATTTCTCGGTTATTTTGACGATTTTGCAGTGAAATATGGTGCTAATTATATAAACTTGGTCTTATTATGATGCAGAGACATAGTAGTTTTATATACAGTATTTCCATTAACCCATCGAGTGCGGCAAGACTGATAAGAGTTTTACCGGTGCGCTGCAGGAAGACTTATAATCCTAGGCCTAAAAAAAACCCATCTAAACCAGTCTAGTATCAATTGATTTTTTTTTTTTCTGTTTTTTTTTCCTTGGCCATGCTAAATATCACTCCTCCACATCCCCCCCCCCCCCTTCAATTATCACCTATTTTCCCTGTTATTCCCTTATTCTTAGGTATATTTTCGTGCTAACAATAGCGAGTTGCTAGCAGGCTGTGCTCATATGTGTTACCAAGCGAGTGCAAGAGAAAGACAGACGGCACTACACGTCAGTGTCGCTCCAGGTGTCGTGAGAGGTGGATGTTCGTCAAGCTTTAGTTATGTAACTCTCGCATTCATTTCGCGATTTTGACCAGCCAAACACTGTTTCCACTTGTTTTATTGTTGTAACAGGTTAATATCTTCATAATCAACGTAAAATAGGCGCATATGGATAAGTATTAATGATATTTATGGTAAGATAACGATTTGAGTGACAGGAATCAGTGAAATAGGTACGCACAGGGAGAGGTGGTCACTACCCCCCCTGTGCAGCAGCGGAGAGGTTAAGTATCGAGAAATAGGTACGCACAGGGAGAGGTGGTCACTACCCCCCCCTGTGCAGCGGAGAGGTTAAGTATCTAGAAATAGGTACGCACAGGGAGAGGTGGTCACTACCCCCCTGTGCAGCAGCGGAGAGGTTAAGTATCTAGAAATAGGTACGCACAGGGAGAGGTGGTCACTACCCCCTCCTGTGCAGCGGAGAGGTTAAGTATCTAGAAATAGGTACGCACAGGGAGAGGTGGTCACTACCCCCCTGTGCAGCAGCGGAGAGGTTAAGTATCTAGAAATAGGTACGCACAGGGAGAGGTGGTCACTACCCCCCTGTGCAGCGGAGAGGTTAAGTATCTAGAAATAGGTACGCACAGGGAGAGGTGGTCACTACCCCCCCCTGTGCAGCAGCGGAGAGGTTAAGTATCGAGAAATTAGCTGAATTTACCGTCAGTTACAAAGAAACCGAGTACAGTTATGTTTTGTAGCAGGGGGCTAGGAATCCTTCTCCTCTTGTAAGGTTCTCCCACTCAACGAGACAGAGAAACGGGCGAGGGAACGCGAAAGTGGTTCCGGACCCTGAGACTTCCCATATTAACTAATTCCTTGAACGTGACGATAGTGCGTTGTTATGTGTGCGATTATTTTGCTTGGGAAACAAATTAACTTGCTCATGTAGTAATGTACACCCTATGTGGTGGATTGTGTTCTTTTATTTATAAATTTTATTTTATTAAGCGTTATTTCCACATAGCGATTTTTATTAGTTCTTTTGCATTTATCTTGTGTCGTCCCAGTTTTGGTTGGTTTATTTTGCAAGTTTTACAATTTAATTGGAACGTTAATTGTTGTTTCTATTCTGACTGTCTCAAGTCGGCCACCCCCAGCTAGGAGGTATGTGCCTGACTATACTGTATACTGTATATATATATACATACCGGTACATATATTTTTTAGTTTCCTCCCTAGACCTCCATCAAGCTTAGAAAAACACACCCTAGACCCCCCTTCAAGATAGATTAGTAAATTTTTCGGTAGAAAAATGTCTCAGCCAAAGGCCGATTCCTCCTAAAATTACAGGCTCGCTATTGCTCGCCAGGAAATAATAGACACCTAAATGGCACGAAGGGTCCTAATATTGACAAAGAAATGGGGTGAAAGGTCATAAAATCCCCAAACTAATGGAACCAACGTCTTAAAATCTCAAAACATGTGGGGCTAAACATTAGGGAGAAGGGGGTCTCGCCTTAAGGTTCAAGAGTTTGTACCGACTTATTTGGTACAGGGTATCGTTGGAACATGTCTTTATTTGAACTGAATTCCAAAATCAAACTTTTCTTTAATCCAGGCGTCCAATTCGGCTTCCAAATCCGGCGTCAATTTCTTCTTCCAATCCTTGCTCTTTCCTGTGATGTGAGATAGATATACTGATAGATACATACATACACTAATAGATAGATAGATACAGATAGATACATACATACACTAGATATACTGTACTGATAGATAGATATGCTGATAGATGTACGGTGGCGCTAATAAGTCATGTCCCAGCTGTCATTACGTTTGGCTCGCTCTGTGCTGTATTAATGTCTGTCAGCTGTTGAATAGGGTGGGTAAGTGTAGCGCTAATAAGTCATGTCCCAGCTGTCATTACGTTTGGCTTGGTCTGTGCTGTATTAATGTCTGTCAGATGTTGAATAGGGTGGGTAAGTGTAGGAACATGTTGGTATATTTCACTCGATATGAAGAAATGAAGCTTAGATATTGCCGATACCAATTATTGATAAAAATATACTTGGTGCCGAGACATCACTTATTAGCTCGACTGTACAGTGATTTTTACAGTTTCTTACAGTTTCTCGGCACCAATTATGTTTTGATCAATAATTGGTATCAGCAATATTCACACATGATTTCTTCATTTTGAGTGAGATATACAAACAGTTTCCTACACTTACCTACCCTATTCAACATCTGACAGACATCAATACAGCACAGAGCGAGCCAAACGTAATGACAGCTGGGATATGACTTATTAGCGCCACTGTACACCTTTTGTAGTGGATTGTGTTCGTTTATTTCAATATTTTATTTTGCTAAAGCGTTATTTCCACACAGTGATTTTGATAAGTTCTTTTGCCTTTATACTGTGACGTCCCTGTTTTGGTTTGTTTATTTTGCAAGTTTTACATTTTAATGATCTTACCCTGTCTGAAGAAACCTCCTTCCTCTTTCAACACCTCTTGATCCACAACACTCTCGTACATATCCCTACTCTTCATCTGGTCGAAGGAAGCGTGTTTGGCTACCTGGAATAAAAAAGTAGATCAAATGTTTTTTTATGCAGGAGGTACACTTGGTCAAAGAAGTATCTGCACCCCTACGCTCTTCAGCTGGTGTGTAAAGCTTGGTAGGGTTGGCACCTCTGCCTACAGCTATATCCATCAGTATGTATATCAATCAGTATGATATGCATATAGTTGCAGGCAGAGGTGCCAACCCTACCGAGCTGTACACACCAGATGATCAGCGTAGGGGTGGGTCCAGATACAGTATTTCTTTGACCAAGTGTACATGTAAAGACCAGAAGTTGTGGCACTAGCCTAAACGGAAAACACAATGCTGAAATATACTTGAGCAGAATAAAAAAATTTTTTTTTTTATGTAGGTGATACAGTACGTATATACTGTACACTCGGGCAAACAAGTATCTGCACCCCTACCCTGATAATCTGGTGTGTACAGCTTGGTAGTATAGGTCGTAGGTAGTAGGTCTTAGGTAGATAGTAGTATAGATGGATATAGCTACAGGTAGATATGCAAACCCTACCAAGGTGTACACACCAGATTATCAGGGTAGGGGTGCAGATACTTTTTGGACCGAGTGTACATATCTCGGCTATGGGATATGTTAGTTAGTTATGTAGAGCAGATTAACCAGAGGGGGATATGTGCCTGAGTACATATATACATATACGTGACTCACCTTCCGTAGTTGATCATCGGACAGGCCAGTTCCCAGGAAGGAGTCCAAGCGTTTTAGTTCACCCATAATGTTAGTCTTCATATCCTCATAGAAAACCAGGTGCAGGTTGGGGTGCTGCCGACGCTCCCAACACTCCTTCACGTGCAGCCAATATGGTCCAAATACCACTGGATAGTGAGAGAAAGAATAAAATTAACCCTTTCACGCACGTGTGGATGCAGGGGTTGCCGTTTACCAATCAGAAATAGAGTTCTCTCAATCTTATAATTACCACTCCAAAATTTGTTTTCTGCCCACAGCTAACTTGAAGACAACTGCAGAGGTTGAAGTAACTAAACTAAAGGTTTATAAACACACCTCATGGTCACAAAGGCTTTAAAGTATCCCCAATAGGCTCAACACAGCTAACTCAAAGACAACTGCAGAGGTTGAAGTAACTAAACTAAAGGTTTATAAACACACCTCATGGTCACAAAGGCTTTAAAATATCCTAGAATACTATAGAATAGGCTCAAATGGCGTCCTGTGCATGAAAGGGTTAATACAGCACTTACCTTAGATGTCATACACTACTAATGACTGAGAAAGTACAGGTCTCCCTCGATTTACGATTGGGTTACGTTCCTGATAAGCCGATCTTAAACAGAAAAATCATATAGCCAACCCTAAAATTAACGGGGTAAACGGGGATGCATTCCCAAACCCAAACAAACCTATAATCTATCTATCTGTCTATCTATTGCCGGACGCCTTACTCCCCTTACGAGGGTGGCCATACACAGAATGCCCCCAAGCGGACCTATTCCCTGTGAGAGGGACAACCCGAGCCAGTTTAGTGAAGGACTTACAGGATTGACCTCTCAATTTAGGATCCGTCCGACTCCGAGGCCCTCTGTGTATCTTGTTAGCACTATTTTTCTACAGTGGTGTTTGGCTAATCCATCCACTAACCTGCCTTACCCTTAGGTAAGCAGTACGGATTTGTATCAGGTTTACTCCCCTAGACAGGTTGCCAACCAAGGCTGACGAGTCCCACCCACCCGGATTTGTATAAGGTTGTCTCCCCTAGATGAGTTGCCGACCAAGGCTAACGCGTCCCATCCTCCCAGACCTATAATAATATCGTAAATCGGGGCATCGGCTAGTGAGGCAGACCTGTGAAAAAAGACAAAATTCCTTATGGTCTAATATGGTGGGAGTGTCCGAGTTGGGAAAGCACCCCATTGATTCCTCTTCAGCGATTTGGCAGCGTGTTCGATGAGTTGTGCGCTTAGACGTTTGGTAAAACTTGGCGCCAACGGCCAAGAAACATATTTACCCTTCCTAATCTACTGTAAATATAATCGTCTAGTAATATCCAGAAAACGAAAAAGAAATGCGTACTTGAGTTGTCCGCCTAGATGTTTGGTACACCTTGACGCCAATGGTCAAGAAATATATGTGCTTATTGAGCGCAGTGCCAGCCACTCTTGTGAGAATGTGTTTCTCTTAGTTAAAATAGGACTTTAGAGGCTATCAACCCTTCTGGATTATTTAGCTAGCACACTGTAAAAAAGCCGGTGTCACACGAGCGCTTTTTCACCTAACATTTATCCTTAACACTGGTCTGGCAGCTTATGAGGTCAACATTTATAATATTTCTGTCACCTAAACTCATCTACCATCAGTCTAGTTTCCGATACCAGTGCAAAATATTCCAGAAATGTTGACCATCGAATGTTGACTAAAAAAGCTCTCGTGTGATACCGGCTTAAGTCAATAATACATCAGGACTGGAACCCCTTTTCCAGAACTCCAGTCCCTCGTGTCTCTTGATCAAACACTCCGCAATTATACCCTAAAGTGCAGTTTTTGTGGTACAATTTACTGGAACTATTACTTCAATATTGTGGGGCTTGGAACTGGGCAACTAAAGTCGGCGTCAGTGTGGATGTAATACGTATAATAAATCCAGTAAATAAAGTTAAATGGCATAGAAATCCTTTATGAAACTTACAATCATCGGCGGTGAAGTATTTGATGAACTTTTGGAGGGATCCTTTGTAGCCAGTTTCAAAGAAAAGGCGAGAATGGTGACAATAGGAGACTGCCACCGCTTTGGGGTTCCTTGCTACGTACACCACCTACAGGAAGAGAGAGAAAGTGTGTGTGTGTGTTAGGTCAAGTCAGGTTCCTTGCTATGTACACCAGCTACGAGAAGAGAGAGAGAGAGGGGTTGGGAAGTGGTGGTGCTGAGGCGGACATATTTAGTGGGTGAGGTAGTGCGTCCTAGCGTGTTTCACATGCTCGCACCCAGCCGGGGAACACCTTGACGACGTATGCAGACCAATAACACATACCAAAGCCACTCCAACAGCTTCCTCTCTCTCTAACACCCCTTCTCCCCTCTCAACACTTCGGAAAGTAGGCTTATCACTCAATACCTTCACTTGACCTGACGTATTGAGGGAAAAGCCTTTACAACGCCACCTTGTATGTACAGTCAGTTAAATAACTGATGTTTCGGCACCAAGTATATTTTGATCAATGATTGGTTTCAGCAATATCTAACACTTGACTTATTCGTTTCGATTGATATACAAACATCTTCCTACACTTACCCACCCTCTTGAACATCTGACAGACAGTAATACAGTACAGAGCGAGCCAAACGTAATGACAGCTGAAGCATGACTTATTAGTGCTACCGTATGTTTCAAAGAGTGTTAAGAGGTAAGCGAGGAGACTATGGTCAGGTCAGGTTACCTTGACAGTATCCAGAAGTTTGGGATGAAGGAGGGAAAACGGCAAATGCGTCTTAAGGGTGCGTGGCGGAGGAGTGGATTCTGCCAACTGAAGGTATATGCCATGGTTGGGGTCGGCACCGGAACACAGCTTAGAGAATGCCGGCGACAAGGACAGTAGGGGATGATCAGGACCCATATCATCAGGGAAGAACATGTCCGATCTGAAAATAAAATAATAAAAAACACTTAATCACATGCTGTGATGTATGTGCCCCTACGAGGCACATACAAACAAACATGGTGATTACAATAAAATGCTCTGGAACTCTCCCAGAATCAATCTTTCCCTCCTCCTATGACTTAAATTGCTTCAAACTCTGTGTGTCCAGGCATTTTGGGTCGAGCGTCGCTTGATTTTGGCCCTGTCACTTTCAACTATTGGAGAGGCACTCGTTACAGGCAGTTCTGCATTTTGTCTCCCTCACTCATATATATATACCGGTATATATATATATATATGTGTACAGTATATATAAAAACCTACGCCACCCCTACAGGAGGGCTAAGTAACAATAAATGAATAATAATAAGTAATCAAGCGACGTGTACTGTATATATAAGGCGTTGTCATCTTGTGTGGCAGAAAGGAAGCAACCAACATCTTGAAGCTCCACTGTGACCATCTAGTGCGGCACATGAAACACCCATGTAAAGTCAGTGAAAATAGGTTATCCCAAAGAGACCCAGATGCGGAAATACCTTGAGCCGACCAGGCCAAGTGGGATATCTCTATTGGTCTAACTGGTAAAGTGTTTGCCTCACAACCTAAGGGACCCGAGATCAAGCCCTCGCCAGGGCTTGATATTTTTGGGAGGCTATTCCCGCATCTAACGAAGTTTAGGTGTGCTGGTAAAATTGTTCAGATGGTTGAGAGTAAGATCGGAGCTTCATAAATCCTCTTTCGGGTATGGTGTAAAAACCTATTCCTACACCCAACATCTCCAAGGTTCAGTCAACAATCTCGGAGACAAATTTCATCTCACCCTGGCCCCTTCGGGGGATTGAGCATCTGACGCGGCTTCAGTCAACCGGACTCGGGACTGCTCGGCCAGGAGGCGACGGGAGAAGAAAACATAAAGCAAGCACACAAACATTCAGACTCTTTACGGGTTAAGTATAAATTGGCCGTGGTTCAGTCGGCTTTGATTGATATGACACTGGTCGAGATATCTGGGAATCTTCAAAAAGTAGTATATTTGTCTGAACTTACTCAATGAAGGGAACTCGGTCCAGGAGAGTATCGCTGGCTTGGGGATGCGTTAGGTCTGGGTTGTTCCTCATGGCCCATAATAGTTCTTGCATCCAGGTCGTTCCGCACTTTGGGTACGTCATTACCAATGCGTCACTCGATACCCACTGTCAAAACCATGTGTGAGTTTACTAGAGATCCATCGTATCTACAGAACTAAAACTGCGGGGAATCTTCAAAAAGTAGTACAGTAGTACAGTAGGGCCTCGCGTAGAACGAGGAATTGGTCGATAAACGAGGTCGTTCTATGTGAAACGTACCTTATGGGAATAATTGATATTGGTCGATCGGTCCTCCCGTACGTACCCTTACATTTATACTCGTTCACACCCATGCATACCAAAACATATATAAATGATAAGTTATGCATAGAAATGATGAAATAGGCATATTCTTGCTGACCTAAATCTAATTGGGATGGTATTTTGGTGGCCCAATATGGTCAATGTTCACTGAAAGCGTAAATTTCCGTTAGGAGCGTATGTGCGGGTTCGTCACTGAGGCAAAAAGATGGCGGACTGCCTCTCTCTCCTCCCTCCCTGCCCAGCATCCAAGCGTCTCAGATGACTGACGTCACAATGCGCAACCTACGTCAAGTCACCTGACATTTTGTACGATATTTCGGCGCTCTATATGAGAACTCCTCGGATTTGCCCTACTTTGATGGCGAAATTGTTCTATATGATCACATTCGTTCCTAACGAAAATTTGGGAACAATATTTTAGGTCGTTCGTTCTATAAGAGAATCGTTCTATGCGAGACCCTACTTATTGGTCTGAACTTACTCAATGAAGGGAACGCGGTCCAGGAGAGTATCGCTGGCTTGGGGATGTGTTAAGTCCGGGTTGTTCCTCATGGTCCATAATAGTTCTTGCATCCAGGTCGTTCCACACTTAGGGTAGGTCATCACTAATGCGTCACTCGATGCCCACTGTCGAAAACACATGTGAAATTACTAGAGATCAATTTTATCTACAGAACTAAAACTGTAGTCAGATATTGAATGTGAAAATTACTTGAAATTCTAGCACAAGTGAGGTCCCTTTATTGGTCTCGCAATTGACCACTTGCGAGTTTCAGACTACAGTATAAGGAAGTTGGAGCCGTGAACATCGATATTAAACATAAACACAATAATAATGTTAATTTCTGATGGATAAATGGTATGTTGAATTGGGTAGGTCATCACTAATACGTCACTCCATGCCCACTGTTAAAACCATGTGTGAAATTACAATACAAGTCTCCCTCAATTTATGATTGGGTTGTTGTTGTTGTTGTTGTTCCCCAGGCTGTCTGGCCGAACAGCCCCAAGGTCTTGAGCAAGGCCAAGGCCATAAACGAGCGCCCCCACAAAATCCTCCCTGCTTACCACTAACAAAGCCCGGGTGACCGAAGCCACTCCAAGGCAGGGAGCTGAGGAGGGTGCGGAAACGCCCGGGAAACCAAAGCCCCACCCAAGGCCCTGTGCCCCTCAGCAATTATGAAGGGAAAGTTGAGGGGTAAGGGAAAAATATTGGGTTACGTGTCGTTCCTGAAAACCCGATCTTAAATAGAAAAATCGTATAGCGAACCATAAAATAAATGGGGATGCATTTTCAGACTAGCCAAAACACAAACACCTAAAAACCTACTGTATAATAATATTCAAAATCGGGGCATCAGATAGTGAGGGTTCTGTTTCTTTTTAGCCGACGTTAAATTGAATCCGTTGGCAGTTAATTTCTCGATATGGGAAAAATATGAAATCACTGTCACTGTGTCATATAAATTTGTCATCACCAATATGTCACTTGCTGCCCACTGTTAAAACCACATGCGGAATTACTAAACCCTGTTTCATATAAATAGGCCAAAACTCTTGAACATTAACCACAATAACTCTTAAACGACTATAGTAATCCAGCTATGCTCTGTTTACACATGCACATATTCAGTATACAGACCTTAAAATTGTAGAGTCTGTCAGCGAATTCAGTAAACCTGCCACGGTAGAGCCATCTGCCGGGGGTAATCCGTATCAAGCTCTGGTAACCTTGAAAGTCCATCTGTATGGCCTTCTCTTCTTCTTCCCCCAGTGCTGCCACCTGGTGCCCACTCAGTAATGTCTGCTGCAAATAGATAATTAAGATGATTACGAGTCGCTTCAGCGCTGTGTAAAGTCAGTGAAAATAGGTTAGCCTAAACAGACCTCGGATGCGGAAATACCTTGAGCCGACCAGGCCAAGTGGGATATCTCTATTGGTCTGACTGGTAAAGTGCCTGCCTCACAACCCAAGGGTTCCGTGTTCAAGCACCCGCCAGGGCTTGATATTTTCGGGAGGCTATTCCCGTATCTAACGAAGTTTAGATGTGCTGATAAAATTGTTCAGATGGTTGAGAGTAAGATCGGAGCTCCATAAACCCTCTTTCGGGTATGGTGTTGTTGTTCCCCAAGCTGCCTAGCCGAACAGCCCCAAGACCCCGAGCAAGGCCATAACCGAGCGCCCCCACAGAACCCTCCCTGCCTACCACAATAAAGCCTGGGTGACCGAAGCCACTTCATGGCGGGGAGCTGAGGAGGGTGCGGAAATGCCCGGGAAACCAAAGCCCCACCCAGGGCCCTGTGAGGGGCAAAGGAAAAATGTGACGCTTTGGCTTCCAATTTTGGTAGATGGGAGGTCAATCCACGGAAGAGACGCCATCACATGAGATCTAGAAAATGTATAAGTAAAAGGAACAGTCAGAGTAAGCTATGGGTATGGCAGAGATCGTTCAGTTGTCACTGATAGACCAGCCCATCACCAATGGTGATGGACCCTGTGCCCCTCAGCAATTATGAAAAGAAAGTTGAGGGGCAAAGGGTAGCCTATGGTGTAAAAATCAATTCCTACAGCTGCAGTATTGGATGTGGATGTGGAGTCTAGGGAGTGAGCCAGTGAAGCACTGGGGCAAGACAGTTCCAGAGATGGGACTGCTTCGAGCCATGGGTGGGCAACGGAGCCGCTTGCGAAGGCAAGATAGGGGGGGGGGGGGGCTGGGTACATCTCAAAGTGCTTCACATGTCTCACTCCCTAGACTGGAAAGAGACCTCACAGGCTTTACCGTTGAATGTACGGATAAATGTACAGGCTCTTATAGCCTATGCCCGAGAGGGAGTAGTTGGAATATAAAAAAAAAAAAAAAAAAAAATTAGGCGTTACATTTTAAAATATAAAACAGGGCAGTTCCAAAAAGACCTGCGCCCATCACCAGATAGGGTTAAAAATAATAAGCTTAGTTAATACCTGTGAGTCCATTTTGCTAGTAGATGTCGTTGGTGATGTGTGTGTGTGTGTGTGTGTGTATATAGGCTAAGCCTTGGTAGCCTACACTGTTGTCTGAGAAGAGACTGGTAATTTAATGCATCTATATTATGATGTCACTCCTTCACTGTGGATAGCCTACTATTATAGCTATCTAGAGTATTTAGTATCTTAGTTATTATGTATTTATAAGGTAGATAGGTCTGTAGTTGTATATATGGGACTTGGAGTTATAATGATCTACGTTTGTTATTATTATTAATGTTTATTCTTAGTTGTAAGTCTGGCAGCTGCATCATATGACCTTGAAGTAACTTATTATCATTATGAAGAGAGAAAGAGCGAGCTAGAGAGAGAGAGAGAGAGAGACGGGGGTTAACTTGGTACACTTGACCACACTTTCAAGCTATAAGGAAGTTGGAGCTGTAGACATCAGACAGAGAGAGATATATATATTAACTTTGTATTGCTGTGTCCAGTGAGTGTTTATATTGATGTGAAGGATTGTTTATCTTTGTATAGTATCACTCGACGACGTAGGCTATAGACATATAACACGCAACAAAGCCACTCCAACAGCTTCCTCTCTCTCTCCAACACCCCTTCTACCCTCTCAACACTTCCAAAAGTAGATACGAGGTGCTGTTGTAAAGGCTTATCCCTCAATACCTTCACAGACTAATAACACACAAAAACACTCCAGCAGCTTCCTCTCTCTCCAACACCCCTTCTCCCCTCTCAACAATCTTCCAAAAGTATATACGAGGTGCTGTTGAAAAGGCTTATCTTTCAATACCTTCACCTCCACCTCTGAGCTGTCATTAAGCATGGAGTGTTTCTACCCCAAGGGGTTGTTGTTGTTGTTGTTCCCCAAGCTGCCTGGCCGGCAGCCCCAAGGAAGGCCAAGGCCATAACCGAGCGCCCCCACAGAATCCTCCCTGCCGACCACAATAAAGCCTGGGTGACCGAAGCCACTCCATGGCGGGGAGCTGAGGAGGGTGCGGAAACGCCCATGCAGGAGACCAAAGCCCCACCCAGGGCCCTGTGCCCCTCAGCAATTATGAAGAGAAAGTTGAGGGGCAAAGGAAAAATGTGACGCTTTGGCTTCCAATCTTGGTAGAATGGGAAGTCGCCGTCACTTGAGATCTAGAAAATATATAAAAGGAACAGTCAGAGTAAGCTATGGGTATGGCAGAGATCGCTCAGTTCTCACTCAGATAGACCAGCCCATCACCAACTAAAGCCCAAGGGGTTCATGCAGCCCATAGGCTATTCCAATCAAGTAATTGTAGGTTAATCTATAATCTGTATTTTATCAATCCAACCCCCTATTACGATCTAACTTTAGTGTAGTTGCCTTTTGCAATGCATAAGAACCCCAAATAATGCCGAGAATATTAAATGATGGAATATAGACATAAGAAGTGCTCATTTGACTTTGCTATTATTATTATTATTATTATTAGAGCCCTATCAGTGTTGCAAATTTAGTTACTTACTTTACCGCTAGATCTAAGTCTATCTCGATCTACCGGTAATTTTGTTACATCTAGCGATATGAATTTTAGCTTTATATAAGACTGTGCCACTTCTCTAGCTATATTCTACATTTATTACTAGCGAATTTTACAGACATAGCTAGCGGTATTTACCTATTTTAGTTTGGTTAAGTTGGCAACCCTGCGACTCAGACGACACGGAGTATGGGAGGAGGATGCGCGCGGGAGACTTGTTTTTATAAGTGCATAATATATCGTGTTCCTAAGGCTTTGGGAATCATTGCGGCTTATTCCACGTACGTATAAGTTATTACTGATGTCGTATGTGTGGAATTATAGTATATGATTACCTGGGTATAGGTAAATTTGATGTGAAAGTTTTTGTTTACTCTAGAACTCTCACTCGGGAATTCTGGCGCCAAAATTATCCCGATTTGATTCGTGTTGTGGTAGCGTAATTCGTCTGCCTTATTCCCTTTCACCTTTTGGGGACTCGCATGCGTTGTTCTTGGGCAGCGTGGTGTACAGGGGGTTGGGGGAAGGAAGCTTAGGAGATATAAGAATATTCGTAGTGTAACTCGACATACTAGGCCTACAGTAATTTTAACCAGTCACCTAGTCACCTAAACCAGTTTAACCTATCTTAATCTTTTCTGATCCGACGTCTTTGGGGGGTTATGATATGTTGTTATATTATTATTGAGGGTTTGCTTTGCTTCTGTAATGTATTTTACTTTGTCCCCTAGGCTATTAAAGACGCCTTCCCAGACTTCCTTATATAGCCTACATATATATATATATATATATATATATATATATATATATATATATATAAAGACAAAGAGCAGATAACAGAAGAGGAAGGAGAGAGAGTAAGAGAGGGACAGTATACACAAGAGAGAGAGAGAGAGAGAGAGAGAGAACACAATAGCAACAACAGAGATAAATTGAACCTTGACCCAAACTGTATTGAGCCCTGAGCGTATAGACAGATAGGTACTGATGCTAATGTGAGGCAATAGAGTCAAGGATAGTTTTAGTTAACGACTGGGTTAATTGGATCGATATACTTTTGAGCTATTACATGATTTATTCAGCTTAGGAGGTTCCTCTGACAATTAAAAGGCCAGAGTGACAGACTTTATTCATTTTATATATATATATTTTTCTATGTTGATAAAGGAGACAAAAGGCAAAACTGCTCGTAACGAGCGCTTCCCCCAGAGTTGGAAGAGTGACAGGGCCAAAATCAAGGGATGTTCGAGCCAAATTGTCTGGATACACGGAGTTTGAAGCAATTTAAGTCATAGGATGAGGGAAAGATGAATTTAGGGAGAGTTCCAGAGCTCACCTGTTGAATAGAAGAAAGATTAGGAGTATCGTTTCACACTTGGGTTGAAGAGTTGCACAGAGTAGGAGTGGGATTGTGTTGCAAGACGGGTAACCCTGCATAGAGGGGGTGGTATACACTGGGAAAGCTCTGAGGAACACTAGTTGATTATTGTAATTGCGATAGAATAGCGAGAGATGCAACATTGCGGCGAAGAGAGATTCCAGAGAGTCGATGAGTGGATGGGAGTTAATGATACGAAAGGCTTTCCTTTCTACTTTGCCAAGAGCTGCTGTGTGAGAGGATCCTCCCCACACATGCGAACAATACTTAATACATGGACGCACTGTGCAGAGCAAGAAGCTGTGCAAAAGGTTAAGAACCCCTTGAGGCGGTTGAGAAAACCCATCTTCTGGGAAGCCGCTATAGCAAGAAAGAATGGAGACTATCTTATTTAATCCAATTAGCTACCACAGATCCTCCCTAAGATGAATAGAATCGTCTAATTATACAGGGGTTCCCAACCTTGGGTGAGGACTGTATTCATAATGCCCCCCCCTCCCCCCCCCTCCCCCGGACCTCCCCCACGCCTCTGATGCCTAGAAAACTACTTTTTTATGTGGATGCTTAACCCCTTCAGACTCATATGACGCAGAGGTTGCCAGATTACCAATAAGAAATAAGAGTTCTCTCACTCTTATAATTACTTCTCCAAAATTAGTTTTCTGCCCACAGCTAACTCAAAGACAACTGCAGATGTTGAAGTAACTAAACTAAAGGTTTCTAAATACCCCTGATGGTAACAAAGGCTTTAAAGTATCCCCAATAGGCTCAACACAGCTAACTCAAAGACAACTGCAGAGGTTGAAGTAACTAAACTAAGGGTTTCTAAATACCCCTGATGGTAACAAGGGTTTTAAAGTATCCCTAATAGACTCAAAATCGCGTCATATGTCGAAGAGGGTTAAGACGCAAGATACTGTAAAAAGGGCCAAAAATGTACCAATCTGGATGTAAGGATTATAACTGAATGCTGGTGTTATGGCAACGCTGCTTGTGGTTGCTCGGAATGACGGTTGTGAAGTTGTTCTATCAAAGTTTCTTCACATAATATATCTATGGGATTACCCTGTATGCATTTGAATGGCCTAGCCCTATTTTGAACTTTGATTACCCCACGGGTTCCCCCCCCCCCCCCCCCTTAGCATTGTCAAACGCCCCTGGTCTAATAGTTGCCAGAATGTATTGAAAAGGACGTCACCGGTATTGATTTTTTTTTTTTTTTTTTTTTTATGACTGGGTTCAATGACTTCAATAATTTGCTAAGGCATAATCCTCAAGACAAGTCCGTCATATCGGCGCCACTATAGTATATTCATTATTCATAGACCAGCAATCTTGTCCCGTATCCTCTGTAACTCAAAAGGGGCTAGAGCAAATGAGCTGTATGTGTCCACACCTATTTACCTGGCTGGCTGGCTGGCTGTAAGGTCTGTGCAGTTTGTGTATCTATGCAACTCTCTTACTATCGGATCTCTTCTGAGTGCGGCCACGCGCTGTCAAGGGGTGTTTGCTCTCCTATAATTGATTGATTATCCCTGCTTGCCCGGACCATCAAGTGCTTATATTAAATTCAGCTATCTTTATGCATCAAATATCCGATAGAAACTATAATATATGCCATATCTATATAATTGATCTGGCATTGTATAGGAGGAAGAATAGAATAGCAAGTAAATAAAGTGTGCACGTGTATGTCTGTTGCAAGAAACAAATAAATAATAAAAAAACGCGCGCCGCAAATACACCCTCCTCCGACCTCCTCCTCCTATCAGCAGTGTTGTCAATTTAGCGGTAAATCGCTATATAGTGTGTGTATCCCCTGCTGAAGAAAATGTAGCTACAATGAATTTGTTTGTTTTGTAGATGTTTAGGTGACAATCACCACGGTCGATCTGGGGATCCGCCGCTATTGAGCTCGTCCTGGAATCTTTACGACTGAATCTTAAGATTCTATACAGGACTGAACATGCCATTTGTATCAGCACTAGCTCAGAGAAGAGTGTTGAGAGGGTAGAAGAGGTGTTGGAGAGAGAGGAAGGTGTTGGAGTGGCTTTGTTATGTGTGTTTAGTCTGTATACGTCGTCAGGATCTCCCGTGACTGCATGGGTGCAAGTATGTGAAACATGCTAGGACGTACTACCACACTCACTAAATGTCCGCCGTGGCAGGGATTCGATCCCGGGTCTTACAGATTCACACGCGAGCGTGCTCACCACTCTACTACCACATACTGTATATACAGATATATATATATATATTATGGCTACTGCTAAGCAATTTCATAAAGGTAATGCTATATCTGGCTTAGACTGGCTACATTAAGCAGACATTTGCCACATAATTTGTCTATTTACTACCTAACACCATTTTGCTACTTCAGAGGATTAGTCTTGCGATACTCCTCATAATTGGTAACCCTGACTGTCAAGGGGCCTCCTCAGTGTGCTTCCGTCAGTCGTGGTGGGTGTACGCGTGTGTTTGGCGCTCCCGATTTCGTGCCCTTTTTCCAATCATTTCCCTTTCTATTCATCTCCCATTGTCATCTATCTCTCCTCTTCTTTATCTCGTAAAAACGTTTCTAAATCGCCGGTGTTCATCAGGAATGGCCCCAAACGTTCTTATTTTGTTTTGAGAGCGTATTTTTATTTTACAGTCGTCTATTTCTTGTTTTCGTTCGGGTTTTATTAGTTTTATATCATTATCTATCTACAATATATATATATATATATATATATATATATATATATATATATATATATATATATTTATAGATATATATAATATATATATATTATATATATATATATATATATATATATATATATATATATATATATATATATATATATATATATATATATTAACCCTTTTAGTACCAGTGATGTTTTTTATTATTATTTTCTTTAAAGGGAGATGGGTCGTTTTTCTGGGCCCCTTTCTCCCTCGTGTTAAGCCATATTTGTTTTGAGATTATAAGACGTTCGCCCCATTAGTTTGGCGATTTTAACACTTTTCGCTTCAATTCGTTGTCCATTTTAAGACATTTCGTGCCATTTAGGCGTCAATTTTTTTTCTCCCGTCACCTCTTCTGTCTTTTCCGTGTCTCTTGCTGATCCTCCGTACCCCTTGTGGGAGTAAGGGTTGGGTACTGACTGACTGACTTATTTTGAGGCTCTCACACAGAATAGGAATTTAACAGGGTGTCAAACGAAAGCTAAGTCCATTCTGTTTAGTTTATATTGTTAGTCTTTATTAGTCTTTCTTAGTATTGTATATGCGTAGCTTTAACCCTCTCCGACATATGACGCGATTTTGAGCCTATTGGGGATACTTTAAAGCCTTTGTTACCATCAGGGGTATTTATAAACCTTTAGTTTAGTTACTTCAACCTCTGCAGTTGTCTTTGAGTTAGCTGTGTTGAGCCTATTGGGGATACTTTAAAGCCTTTGTTACCATCAGGGGTATTTAGAAACCTTTAGTTTAGTTACTTCAACCTCTGCAGTTGTCTTTGAGTTAGCTGTGTTGAGCTTATTGGGGATACTTTAAAGCCTTTGTTACCATCAGGGGTATTTAGAAACCTTTAGTTTAGTTACTTCAACCTCTGCAGTTGTCTTTGAGTTAGCTGTGGGCAGAAAAATAATTTTGGAGAGGTAATTATGAGAGTGAGAGAACTCTATTTCTTATTGCTAATCTGGCAACTTCTGCGTCATATGAGTCTGAAGCGGTTAATGGCGGTCTATAGTTTAAATTGTCTTTGGAAGTACTGTACCGGTAATGAAATGTCCAAAACAATGCTATTTCATGTTAATTGTCTTTTATTCCGTCTCATATTGTCTTTGGAAGGGATAACATGGCCAAAACAATGCAATTTCATGTTAATTGTCTTGTATTCCTTCTCATATTGTCTTTGGGAGTGATAGCATGTCCAAAACAATGCAATTTCATGTTAATTGTCTTGTATTCCTTCTCATATTGTCTTTGGAAGGGATAACATGGCCAAAACAATGCTGTTTCATGTTAATTGTCTTGTATTCCATCTCATAATTATTCATTCAAGATTCAAACAATTATATTCTTTCTCATATTCCTTCAATTATTCAAACATAATTGTATTTCTTCTCATAATCATTCAATTGACCACTTGCGAGTTTCGTTCTATAAGTAAGTTGGAGCTGTAGATATTGATATTCAACATAATGAATTGTTAACCCTCTCCGACATATGACGCGATTTTGAGCCTATTGGGGATACTTTAAAGCCTTTGCTACCATCAGGGGTATTTGGAAACCTTTAGTTTAGTTACTTCAACCTCTGCAGTTGTCTTTGAGTTAGCTGTGTTGAGCCTATTGGGGATACTTTAAAGCCTTTGCTACCATCAGGGGTATTTAGAAACCTTTAGTTTAGTTACTTCAACCTCTGCAGTTGTCTTTGAGTTAGCTGTGTTGAGCCTATTGGGGATACTTTAAAGCCTTTGCTACCATCAGGGGTATTTAGAAACCTTTAGTTTAGTTACTTCAACCTCTGCAGTTGTCTTTGAGTTAGCTGTGTTGAGCCTATTGGGGATACTTTAAAGCCTTTGTTACCATCAGGGGTATTTAGAAAACCTTTAGTTTAGTTACTTCAACCTCTGCAGTTGTCTTTGAGTTAGCTGTGTTGAGCCTATTGGGGATACTTTAAAGCCTTTGTTACCATCAGGGGTATTTAGAAACCTTATTTAAACTCATAATATTCTTATAAAACTATAAATGCAAGACAGAGTG
>CM064558.1:14328509-14350417 GCA_032716605.1 Paralithodes platypus
GAGCTATGTTTAAAGAAACTGACTGGAGCTTTTTAATTAACAATAATGACATCTTGGAAATTATTCGAAACCACTTACCTAATAGCAGTGCAGGACTGCATACCATCGAAAATACGGCATCCAGGCCTTAATAATAAGCCCAAATGGTGGAATAAAGATATTTCAAACTGTCTGCTTGCTAAAAAGTTTGCTAATGATAGATTAAAATCCTCACAAAATGACGAAGAACGGGTGAAATTTGTAGAGCTACGACGCACAGCCAAAAAGTTAATGAAGCAAAGTAAAAAGACCCTTGAGTTACATGTTGCGAATCAAAGTAAAACAAACCCGAAAGAATTCTATAGTTATATCAGAAAGAAAAAAGTAGTTACTTCAACTGTTGGACCGTTAGTCGATGAAAATGGAGAATACACCTAAGACGAAGTACAAATGAGTAATGCCCTCAATACCTTCTTTGCATCAGTTTTTACAACGGAAGACCTCAGTGATATCCCTACACCATCGCCAATTCAGATTGATAATTCAGATGTTCTAAGCAATATCACCGTTACAGAGAGAGAAGTATTGAATTGTTTAGATAAACTCAAGGTAAATAAAACGCCGGGACCTGATAAAATCTCACCTAGAGTCCTAAAGGAAGCTAAGAATGAGCTCTCCAAACCATTAACATTGCTATTTAATAAATCCTTGCAGTCTGGAACTATGCCTGATCAGTGGAAGCTAGCCAACGTAACACCGATATTCAAAAAAGGCAGCAAATCCCTACCCAGTAACTATCGTCCAATTAGCTTAACCTCAGTTGTATGTAAAATGTTAGAAACACTCATCAGAGACAGACTCGTAAATCACTTAGAGGAAAATAACATACTTAAAGATACTCAACACGGCTTTCGTAAAAAACGTTCCTGTTTAACAAACCTCTTAGACTTCTTCCACGATATCCTCAACCTCTATGATGAGAGTAAAGCTGTAGATATTATATACCTTGATTTTCAAAAGGCCTTTGACAAAGTTCCCCACAAACGTTTACTGCTAAAACTAAAAGCGCATGGAATACAAGATGGTGTGTTGAAATGGATAGAAAATTGGCTCAGCGACAGAAAGCAAAGAGTAGTCATAAACGGTAAGGCATCTAAATGGACCAATGTAAGTAGCGGGGTACCCCAGGAATTGGTACTAGGACCAATTCTCTTTCTAATTTACATCAACGACATAGATGAGGGTCTCACCTGTACAATCTCAAAATTTGCTGACGATACAAAAATTGCAAATAGCGTACTCTCAAAAGAACAAGTTGACGATATGCAACACAATCTAGATAAGTTGTCATGTTGGGCCCAAATTGGGCAAATGAGTTTCAATGCGGATAAATGTAAAGTACTACATATCAGATACCAAAATGAGAAAGCAAACCTATTTGATGAATGGCACTCAGCTTAAGAATGTAAACAGAGAAACCGATCTGGGAGTAACAATATCGAGTAACCTAAAACCGAGTCAACAATGTTCAGAAGTTGTTAAGAAGGCAAACAAAATAATTGGCTTTATAGGCAGGTCATTTGAGCATAAATCCAAAGACGTTATCCTAACCCTTTACAATTCCTTAGTCCGCCCTCTTCTTGAATACTGCGTTCAATCCTGGTGCCCTTATTACCAAAAAGATATAGACAAGCTAGAACGAGTTCAACGTAGAGTTACCAAAATGATACCTAGCCTAAAGAACAAACCATACGAGGAGCGTCTTAGAGAATTAAATTATTTCCTTTAACCGAGCGGAGATTAAGAGGCGACTTAATTCAAGTGTTCAAAATCATCAAAGGCATCGACAATATGAACTGTAGTAAGTACTTCACTATCGACTAATCTAATTACACGCGGGGAAACGGTTGCAAAATTATTGGTAAATCTTTTAACTCACACGAAGCTAAGAATTTCTTCTTCAATCGAGTTGTCAACTTATGGAATGAGCTTCCCCGAGATGTCATAGACTGCAGTACCGTTGATTCATTTAAACTTTGCCTAGACAAATATCTCGCATCAAACCCGCGACTGACTGCGTTTGTAAATGAATAACTTTATTTTATCCTCCCCTCAGTTACTAACCCATCTGTCCCCTACTAACTTCCTAATCCTGCCACGGACATTAGTTCCAGGGCAGTAGTTCCCTTTCCAATGTTCCCTTACCCACTCTAAACCACTGTTTGGACACTTGATCCTCAGTGCTTTGGAGGACAAGCAGCCTAGAAGGGTCACTATATATGTTGTTGCTTGATTTCCTTTGTACTCACAGTTAGAGATATGTTGAATTCGCGTTTAGATAAGAATGTTTGTTTTATTGGTTAACAAAAACTTAAAAACCAAGGGTAAATCTCTCTCTCTCTCTCTCTCTCTCTCTCTCTGGTTATATAGATTTATTCCTTTGTTACGTTTTATATCAGATTATACACACGCACACACACACACACACTCATTCACTCACTCTCACACACACAGACACACATACACACTATCTATCTTTCTATATATCTCTTGCAAGGGTGTTGAACGGAGAAATAATTGACTTTAGTCTTTGACTTAGAATACACACACACACTCACTCACTCTTACTCACACTCTCTCTCTCACTCTCCAATTAATAGGCATCATTAGGATAGTGGTCACATGAAACTACTCTCAACATATTGGTCCTGAGAGAGAGAGAGAGTACAAAGGAGTACAAAGGAAATCAAGCAACAACAGATCTAGTGACCCTTCTAGGTTGCTTGTCCTCCAAAACACTGAGGATCAAGTGTCCAAACAGTGGTTTAGAGTGGGTAAGGGAACATTGGAAAGGGAATTACTGCCCTGGAACTAATGTCCGTGGCAGGATTAGGAAGGTAGTAGAGGACAGATGGGTTAGTAACTGAGGAGGGGATAAAATCAAGTTATTCATTTACAAACGCACTCAGTCGCGGGTTTGATGAGAGATATTTGTCTAGGCTGGAGTTTACAAATAGATAATACCACGGTGGATTGCAGTCTATAACGTTTCGGGGAAGCCCATTTCCACAAGTAGTTTGACAACTCGATTGAAGAAGGAAATTCTTATTTCGTGCGAGTTAAAAGATTTACCAATAATTATTGCAATCCGTTTTCCCCGCGTGTAATTAGATTGGTCGATAGTGAAGTACTTACTACAGTTCATATTGTCGATGCCTTTGATGATTTTGAACACTTGAATTAAGTCACCTCTTAATCTGCGCTGTGTGTATGTGTGTGTGTGTGTGTGTGTATGATTGAGAGATAAAAACATGTATGTGTGTATTTTTTGGTTGTATGTCGGTTTGTGTGTGTGTATTGTGAGAGTGAGTGTGAGAGAGAGTTGGAGAGTGTGTGTGTGTGTAGCCTATATATTTGTGTTACGAGAATGTATATATAACTGGTATATGAGAGAGAGAGAGTAGTTTGTATAGTGTGTGAGAGAAAGAGAGAGTGAGTTATAGTTATCTATCTATCTATTGCCTGACGCCGTGATCCCTGATGGGGTGGCCACGAACGAACCGACACCACATCCCATCGCACCTTTGTCCCCATTTAGTTCGACGCCCATCCTCCCAACCCAGCAAACAAACCCCGCCTTCTCATGCCATATACTTCCTCACTCCATCCTTCCACGCTCTCCCTCGGTGTCACATCTCCTCTCTCTGTCCCTCTAACCCCCCTACCCCCCCCTCTACCTCGCTCTCTCTCCGACAACACCGCTTAGTCCTATCTCAACCATCTTAGTCTATTCTCCTTCGCTTTCCATATGTTCCATATGGCCGAGTAACCAGCTCAAGTTGTTCGCTTTTCACACTTTCCCCCCCCCAAGCACATCTAACCTCCAACACCCACAGCACCCTCCTTCTTACTTCCGCATTCGTATGTCTATTCCCTCCATTTAACTCACACGCAATTATTAAGTAACTCATTTCCATCCGCTTCTCGTCCTGGTCTGAGTCTCTTCCCGAACGTCCATGCTTCGCTTCCGTAAGTCAGTGTCGGGATTACCACAATGTCATGCAAGGACTTCACTCACTTCCATGCTGACCACCCCTATTTCTTGTTACTGCTTTCAGCGTTTCTTACAACCCTCTTCCCCTGGTGTACCCTCTCCCGCACTTATTCATTCCATATTCCCATCTTTAATCAACACCACTGCCCAGATACTTAAAGGAGCTGACAATCTCCAAAGCGGGACCGTTCAATTTCACCTCACACTCTGTGGCATTCAACCCCTTTCGAAGAAGGATAACCTTGCTATCCCCGCATTTACCGTCAGATTCCATTTTCGACTCACTGGTCCACAACTCATTTACCAGACCCTGCAACTCCCATTCGTATCACTCATCGGAACTGGTCATCCGCAACCAGCAGTACGGTAGCGTCCACTCATTTCCCTACCTTTTCAGCGTATAACAAAAACATCCATTGCTCTTCCCTGTATCTCTTTCATGACGCCATCCAGATCGACAGTGAAAAAACACGGGGTACATCACACAACCCCTGTTTCAACCCAACACTCAGGTCAAAGAACTCGCTCTGATCACTCTCCCCAGTTAAGGCAGCCTTTGCACCCTCATACATGATCTTCATATGCTTTCAGCAACTTGCCCATCTACTCCGTATATTCTAAGTAAGTTTCCACATACCGTTCTAATCCACTCTGGCATAGGCCTTCTCCAATTCATTAAAGGCAACATACACCTTTTGTTTCTTCTCCGATACTTCTCCACAACACAATTCACAATCTACATCAATCCGGGGAACAATTCCTGAAATTAAGATTCTATTAGATTTTCCTTGAATGACATGATCAGCCGCCGGTACTTGCAAAGTAGTTCCTCTGACCGCGTCTGTTGGACATCGTTAGATCCAATGTGGATGACGTACGTGGTGCTTGCGGGGGCGAGCCTGGAAACCTCTTCCACAGCCACAACAATGTCGTCCACGCTGCCACCTGGGATACAGAATCGCTTTCTGGTCCTGGGTGCCCTGGTGCAGAACTCGGTTAATTGGCCACGGACCATGGAGTCGCCCACAAGCCGAACTTCTTCCGTTTCCTCTTCCTCGTCAATAGCAAGAATTTTGAAGCGGTTTTGGCATGTTGTCGGGATGACCTTACTGGTACTGGGATGCACATTGTTTCTCACTAACTGAAAGTTGTCCTTGGGGGGGAGTGAGAGTAGTCATTATTATTTTCTGCAACATCTAAGGTAGCTGCTGGTATGGGTACCGGTACTGTATGCACTGGAATGGCGGTTGACATCGTAGTGGTTTCTTGGGCCGAGGCCACTCCTACGTTGAGTGTGGCAAATTCTTGAAGGGATTCAAGCTTCGTAGTCAGGGCATCGATCTTGCGGTGAGCTGCATTCAATTCATCCGCAATCTTCTTCGGAGCTGGCAAAATCTACAAATTTGGACATCAGTATCAACAAACATGGTAGGGCCAAATTTACCGGAACAACTCGTGCAGGTTCGTTGCGGCGCCATGACGATATTATCACAAAATAGTACAATTAAAGCCTGAAAATCACAAAAAATTTATGTTAGCAATGTGATACTATTAATTCCTGAAAATCACACAAAATTTTGTTAGCAATATGATCAAATTAATATGCCTGTAAATCACACAAAAATATGTTAGCAATAGAACACAATTTATGCCTGAAAATAAAACAAAAATTTATGTTAGCAGTATGACACAGTTAAAGCCTGAAAATCACAAATGGACTAGAAATTTGTTACAAAATTTACTGGAAAAAAAGACAAAGTGGGAGAGGGTTAATGTAGCCTAGTGAGAAAACTGGAAAACAGTATACAGTACAGTAACAACAAATATTTGTTAGCAATATGGTACAATTAATGCCTGTAAATCACAAAAGAATATGTTAATCACAAAAAAGAATATTATGCCTGTAAATCACAAAACATATATTAGCAATAGAACACAATTTATGCCTGAAAATAAAACAAACATTTATGTTAGCATTGACACAGTTATACTGTCACATTACCATGCCATTAGTATTACATTACGGGGGTAGTGCTTGGTTTTTAGTATATATATATATGTATATATTTTATTTAGTTTTTAGTATGCTCGCTAGACCTCGATCAAGCTTAGAAAAACACCCCTAGACCCCCATTCAAGATAAATGTGTACATTTTTCGGTAGAAAAAGGGTCCCGGTCGAAGGCCGATTCCTTAAAAAATAGTGCTGGAGGCCTTCTATAAACTGCACACAACCGTCTAAATATAGCTAAAATAAAATTAAAGAGACGTCGCGGGTAAGGAAGAGGATAATGACCATCAGTATACTATAGAAGGGTGTATTACTGTGGACACTTTACTAACCCTTTTCACACCCATAACTTGTGAGAGGGAACACATAAATCAAAGATGTATATATACAGAAAGTTGCTATATAAATCATTGAACTTTTCTTTTTCAACCGGGGTTTTATTTCATAGCGACGGGTTCACTCGTGTCATTAATTTAATATGTATAAAAAATGGGAGCAGGGGAGAGGGGATGAGCGAGCGAGAGAGAGAGACAGACAGAGAAGAGAGAGAGAGATTCATAGATACACAGACCTTGCGGCCCCTACTAGGCAGTCCGACTTATTCTAACAAAATGTGTTACTATGGGTCTCTCCCCACCCACCACTTCCTCCGAGAGAGTTGAGCATGACATACAGCTGGGACGAATGGGCCTCAATTGAATGAGAAATTTCTACCGAGAAACTTAATATAGTGTTAACTTGTCTGACTGATGGTTGATTTGTTTTAAAAGTGTTATTATATAGTCCTGTGTGTATACTGTATAGGTATATTTGTCATTGATCGTACGTGGAAGAATCTTGTCACCAAAAACATGAAATGGGGAGATTCATCTGTGGAAATATTAGGCATTCAACAAGGGATGAATTCGCCCCAGATTTATGTTCTATGTCGATACATATATATATATATATATCTATATATATATATATATATATATATATATATATATATATATATATATACCGGGTACAATAGGCAAAGGAATATTGAAAATAGATTAGGAGTGTCATGGCGACTTTATATTTGACGGTTGACAATATACGATTTATATTTAGCTAAAGAAAACGGTTAAAACTAATGTAAAGCGAAACATTCCTTCAGTAAAGGGATATTTATTTTGTTTTGTATTTGGGCTGCAAGGCGATTATAAATATATTATGGGAAGACATCTTATAATATACTGTATGCACGCCGGGACATATCACATCTTCATATGCATCAATTAACCTATCCGCGGCGAGACTCCGATTGATTCGTTAAACGTCGTGAGGGGCGAAGCTATTGCATTAATTTCTGACTAAATTCGTCATTATCCGATAAATATAGTTATTTTTTATTCATATGCGCCTATTCTATGTTTAATATGAAGATCGTTACATGTTCCAACAATAAAACAAGTGGGAATAGTATTTGGGGTATGACAAACACGAAATATTGTCGAGCGGTTCATTCATGGAGTTGACAGAGCGAAACTGCACCCTTCCTTCTTTAGCTCTACAGTGAGACTAGAAGTAGTGCGGGCTAGTCTATCTCTCTCTCTCTCTCTCCCCTCCACACCCATCCCTTTGACCTTGACACCGGGTAGGGAGTTTTGGTGCCATAAATAAACATAATTGCAGGACTAAGAGAAAAATAGGTGATAATTGAGGGTGGGGTAAAGGGGGGAATTTGGACACATGTGGAGTAGTGATAGGATCTATGGAGAGAAATTATCTCGCATATTTAACTTTGTTTTGAGTGACAGTGGGATGTTTGGAAAGGCTTTTTTTAAGCCATGGCTCATATGAGGACCCTCGCCCCCTAGGGTTCAGACCCAAATGAGGACGCTCGCCATTTATGGGTTAACACACACTCACCCACACACACAGGCTACCTCTACACCCATAAATCTACACACGCAGACACATCTACACCCCATATATACGTTCACATACATCTACACACACAAATACACACACCACACACACACACCTACATACACACACCACACACACACACCTACATACACACACCTACACACACGTGGCCGAGCGAGCTTAGTCTCTGAATGGGAGTGCTAGCTCTGGTGTCTGGGTTCGATCCCAGGCTCCGGCAGGGCAAGTTTCTCGCAAAAACTTTCCCTGGTAGTGCAGGCTAGGTCTGGACGGAATGTCTCTGGGGTCCCACAAAGTTTCAGCCCACGACCTACGCCCTCGGGGTATGTAGGCGCTCTCGTTCGCAGTCAGGATCAGTCTGTTAACAGGTTAAGTTTTTGTATTTTCAGCCTCATTGGCTGCCGGCTCGAATTATATATGTTTTTTGTACATCTACTGCATACACTGCAGATATCTATCCACACATACACATCACTCTACACACATCACACACACTTACATCATCTACACACACACACACACACCACACACACCACCACACACACACACACACCTCTACACACATACAATTGCTACAACACCACTACACACTCTACCTGTCTCGACACACACACACACACACACACACACACACACACACACACACACACACATCTACACCCGCCCAGTAAACAGAATATTGCAAATTGGTGTTCAGAGCTGAGCAATATCAATTTGAGAGAGGGTATCACTGCTGGAGAAATGATGTGTGTGTTCTCCCCCTCTCTCTCTTCCACACTCACTCTCACTCGCTCTCTGTCTCGCTCTCTCTCTATCACACACACACACACACACACACACACACACACACACACACACATCCAATTACCTTTACAATCTGATCGGCAACGAGAAAACAAAACCATTATACACAAATATTTATACTCTTCTCTCTGTCCCTCACTCTCTCTCTCTCTCTCGATCACATACACACAAATCTAATTAACGTTACAATCTGATACACAGATAAAAATAAACCATTATAAAGAAATATTTACACATCTCTCTCTCTCTGTCCCTCAAACACACAAACTCTCTCTCTCTCTCTCTCCTTGTCTAACCATTTATTATTCCACTATGTTGCTCTAGGTTTGACTTCCCATGACTTCTTGTTTTGGATATCATATTACATGCGTTTTCCTTTTTCATCTGGAATATTAGGGTTGTAGGAGATATAACACTTGGAGATCATACATTAACAGAGATTGGCCAACCTCCGCCATATTGGGGCTATTGAGGTCATTATGTTCTGTTTACACATTTAATATCCATTCCCATAATATACATTCGGCTGTACTGGTATATGATAAATAGTTTGGTCTTTGGTTGTCCATTCTACATAGGTAAACATAAACTAGCACCACGCTGTATGGTATTTGCGGCACCAAAATGGCATTCAAAGCAAATGATGTCCGCTGTTTCTTACTGCAGGATCACTATTATGACCCAGTACAAACAAAACCGGTATCACACGAGTACTTTTACCCTTAACATAATTTTATCCTCAACACTGGTCTGGCAGCTTATGAGGTCAAGGTTTTTACTATTATTCCGTTACCTACGTTGTTTTATCATCGTGTAGTTTCCTATATCAGTGCAGAAGATCCCATACATGTTGCCAGAAATTTGTTCACCATAGAAAGTTGTCAACAAAAGGTCTGGTGTGATACCCTCCTAAAGACGGTATCACACGAGCGCTATTTCCTTCAACATTGGTCTGGCCGCTTATGAGGTAAACATCTATAATATTTCGGTTACCTAAATTCATCTATCATCAGTGTAGTTTCCGATATCAGTGAAAAAATAATCCAGAAATGTTGCCAGAAAAATGTTAATGATCGAATGTTGAATATAAAAGCTCTCACGGTATACACTATATTCGGAGCAATATAGAACTATTGAATGATATGACAGTTTTCACCATGTTTGAGCATATATCTAATATGGCCCTAAATATTAAAATAAATTTCAATCTTTAAAAAAAAAAAAAAAAAAAAAAAAGTAAAATAAATATATAAAGATATATAAAGCCCCTGTACTTATCTGTGTTAAGGGGGATGGTCACTTTTTGGGCATTTTTGCATGTACATTATGTTCTAGTTTCTTCCCTAGACCTTCATCAAATTAAAAAAACATTCATTAATCCTCCTTCTTGATTAATTTGTACATTTTTCGGTAGAAAAATGTTTCCGGCCAAAGGCCGGTTCTTCGAAAATTACAGGCTGAATATCGTTCGCCAGGGAATAAAAAAATCGACACTTAAATAGCACGAAAGGTCTTTAATATTGACAAGGAAATGGGGGGAAAGGTCTTAAAATCGACTAACTAATGGGGAAACATCTTAACACCTACTAATGGGGCTAAACATAAGGGAGTGGTCCAGAAAACCGGATCTCCCCTTAAATCTATACATTTCCATAGAATAATGTCCTGTCCGAACACTGATTTATCTTACATTGCAGGATTCCTATTGTTCGCCCAAACATTAAATTGATGCCTGATTTGGGTGACATTTATAACGCCAAGCTAATCGGATGGAAAGCCTTACAATGGCCAAACTAATAGAGTGAATTGGGGTACTGAAAAAAGACCACCTCTGGTTTAAATAAGGTTAAGGAGTTTGAAGCCAAGTCCATAGCCTCACCTAAAGTGAAACGGTTAGGTAGAAGAATGTGCATTTGTTGATGAAAATATCAAAATTGGCACACACAATCATTAAGGCAATATAATCAAAATTGGCACACGCAATCATTAAGGCAATATAATCAAAATTGGCACACAAATCATTAAGGCAATATAATCAAAATTGGCACACAATCATTAAGGCAATATAATCAAAATTGGCACACACAATCATTAAGGCAATATAATCAAAATTGGCACACACAATCATTAAGGCAATATAATCAAAATTGGCACACACAATCATTAAGGCAATATAATCAAAATTAGATAGGGAGGTATCATAGGTTTAGCCTATGTTGGCTTCAGCAGCCCCTATTTCCATTAGAGTTCTGAAACACTGGTTTTTTACCCAAACTGTATACCGTGTTAGGGATACCAAATGACTCGTCTGGGCAAGGGAAACTACTTATATTCAGACAATGTTTGACTAATGTTGACCGTTTGACTGGAACAGTCTCCTGTAATAAGTCATCATGCCACAAATTGATAACAAATGTTGCCAATTGTCCCTAACTTGTTGAACTACAGTAACCAGTAAAAGTCAAACGGTCAACATTAGCCAAACATTGTCTGTATATGTTTCTTTCCCTTGTCCAGAAGAGTCATTTGAGATTAAGCATTTAATTATAATCGCTAAATTAATGAGGTGGAACGTCTTAAAATCTCAAACTAATGGAGTACTGATGGTCCAAAAAGACCCCATCTCATATTAGAGAGGTTTAAGATATGTAACAGTTTTGTTAAAGCTATATGTGTACTATTATACATATACAATTATTACAGTAAACTCCACGGCACCGATGGCTTTTAACGCAAATGTAACAAAAATTATACTTATAAAAGTGTTTGTCGTTTATGTGTCGTAATATAACACATAATGATGAAAACTTATATTTTGTGTTGCATTTTTGTTACACTTAAGCGTTCATCTTCACAGTGTAAGCTACACGAGCATTATAGTATTTCTGTGTAAAAGATCCATTATCCTTAATTTATCTACACCTTGAAAAATAATGTATGAAAAGGTAATTGATATGTCCATAGCATTTTACCCACTTACAGATATAATTTGATAATATAGCCATCTTCTACAGGATAGCATGGTAAATCACTTTTTCTATTGCACTAGACATATCGAAGGCCTTCGATATGTCTGGCACAGATCTATCATTTCCCAACTACCCTCCTTCGGTTTCTATCCCTCCATCTGTGCCTTTGTCTCTAATTTCCTTCCCGGCCGTTCCATAGCTGCAGTTGTGGACGGCCACCGATCACTTCCTCATCCTATCAACTCCGGTGTTCCTCAGCGCTCTGTCCTATCTCCTATTTTTCTAATTTTCATAAATGATCTTCTCAACTGTACCTCCAGTCCCATCCATTCATACGCAGACGACTCTACTTTACACTACTCAATTAGTTTTCCTGAACGCCCCAGCCAGCAATCCCTCAAAAACAAACTTAATGAAGCCATGCAACACTTATCTTCAGATCTAACTACTATTTCCAGGGGCAGAGAAAACCTTGTTGCCTTTAATGCTTCCAAAACCCAATTTCTTCATCTTACTACCCGTTCAGAACTCCCAGAGGACTATCCCTTACTCTTCAACAATACAAAAATCAATCCTTCATCTTCTCTCAATATTCAGTGTTTCTTTTTCTTGTGCTCTTACTTGGAAAGACCATATTACCAGTCTTGCTAAGGCAGCCTTCCAAAAGATGGGTGTGCTCAACCGCCTCAAGGGGTTCTTTACCCCTGCACAGCTTCTTACTCTGTACAGGGGCACAGTGCATCCTTGTATTGAGTATTATTCACATGTGTGGGGAGGATCCTCTCACACCGCACTCCTAGACAAAGTAGAAAGGAAAGCCTTTCGTATCATTAACTCCCACCCACTCACCAACTCTCTGCAACCTCTCTCTCTTCGACCGTAATGTAGCATCTCTATCGCTATTATAATAATCAATGATCCTCAGAGCTTTCCCAGTGTATACCACCTCTTCTACGTAGGGTACGTAGTACCCGTCTTGTAACACAACCCCACCCCTACTCTGTGCAACTCTCCAACCCAAGAGTGAAACGTTACTCTCAGACTTTCTTCTACCGAGCTCGGGAACTCTCTCCCAGAATCAGTCTTTCCCTCCTCATATGACTTAAATTGCTTCAAACTCAGTGTGTCCAGGCATTTTGACTCGAACGTCCTTTGACTTTTGGCCCTGTCACTCCTTCAACTCTGGGTGAGACACTCGATACAGGCAGTTCTGCCTTTTGTCTCCCTCACTCACATAGAAAAAATAAATAAATAAATAAACCACTATCAATATACCCAACTATTGTATATATACTAAACACATATTGCCAGGGTCCACCGATGTAATTTAACATCCTTACGGTACTGTTTCTACCTGTTCATCTTGGATGACGTCATTGAGAAATTGTAAGTTTTTAAATGACGTTAACAATTACCTGTGACGAAGCTTAAGCCACTTATCCCATGACTCGAACACAAGATCCACCTATGTGGGCTCGCACATTGATATTAGTCCAGAATTAGTTAGTAGTGAGTTATATCTTCTAAAGGATGAATGTAAATTGATTCTCTGTAACCTGGTTAACATTAGTTTACACATGTAGCCAGAAATAAATGGACAGTATTTGTATATGTACTTTTTAATATGTAGTCTGTTTTTCATTAGTTATTTTTCACTTATTAACAACAACTCTCAGCGAGTTGTCTTGATAACCTAAATAGGGTCATATTATCATGCATAGATCCTACAAATAAATTCTGGTATCATGTTTAATATTATGTATATTACTATATCTATTCGAGAATCTGATAAAATAAATCCCTCTACCCTCCTGTAGTTCTACTCAGACATGGTCAAGAAAACACTTACCATAATGTAACAAACAAAGCAAAGAAGATGCCAGGCCATATCCAAAATAATGTGATGGCGGTGTGGCAACACTCATCAGGAGATTAATATGCACAAAATTAAATTAGCCAGGATAGCTGCGGTCCGATTTCCCGAGCAATAAGGACACAAGACAACAATAACACCAACCGCAACCTTCTGACTCGTAGCATCACCCACCTACATCACTACTAGTGAGATGGCTACCACCAACACCCCAGAAAGGCCTCACACCACACAAACCCTGCTAACCCTCAACACTACCAACCCAGGGACAGCAGCAAGAAGAGACATTACCCAAGCCACAAAGACCAAGGTATCAAACACTTTAGGAGCAATCTATATATGGTCAAAGTAGGCTTGACGCTACTAGAGGCAGGCTAAACTCTGCCAACTCACCAGCTATGCTTGAGGCTTGCAGAAGTATGCTCGACTCTAGTAGAAGTAAGCTTGATGCTACCAGTAATAGGGTCGACGTTTACTAGAGGTAGGCTTGGTACTGCAAAAATACCAGCTAGACTTGAGGCTAGCAGAAGTAGGCTCGACACTACTATAGGTAAGCTTGACGCTGCCAAACATCAGCTAGGCTTGGGGCTAGCGGAAGTAGGCTCGACACTGCTAATAACTTTCAGCGGTTCAAGACACCAGCAACAACAATTAACAACTTAAAAATGGCGCTTCAAGACTCTCTAAGAGTCTAAGACATTCCCGACACCAGCAATCAACCACTTAAAGGAGGCGGTACGAGATCCTCCATAAGCCAGCCAAAACGAAAACCCCAACCTGTGGCACTAGACTAAGAATGCAGGAAAAGAAACCTTCAGCAAGAGAAAGGATTAGTTCTTTACCGACCCGCAGAAAATCACTCATGTGCTAGCAAAAGTAATTCTTGTCTCACATATTAAGAGTCCCTTCTTGCCACATGTCAATTTCCACTTGGGAAACAATACACATATTCTATCCTTATGTTCTTATATTAAATTTGAACTTTTTGACCTTTTCTGGTCGAGGTAATAGAGAAATTTATACCAGAAATAATTCCTACACCTCAACACTCATAATTATGTAAAAGACTATTATTCATGCTCGGTGATTTTTCATAGTGAAGTTACCCATGCTTGGGCATTGTTGAAAATGAGCACTTCCATTCTCTCTGATCTGAATTCTCGGGCATACTCAAGTCAATGATTTCACTCATTCAATCTCGAAGTAACTAATATAGCTTGAGAGCCCAACAGACCATTGCCATATGTATTTCTCTGTACTTGTTTGTTAGAATAAATATTTCTCTATGTATCTTTGAGGATTTAAGTATTGTGTGAGTAAGAAGTTCATTATTGCATATTTTCGTAAAAGTAGTATCGTTCACATTAAGAGTAATCACAGTAACATATTTAGAATATGATCTTGTTTCAAGGGACTGGGTTTCTCGAAAGTGTCTCCAGTCCTGAAACTGTACTTTACTTACAGTGTGCTGGCTTAATAATCTAAAGGGTTGATAGCCTCTGAAGTCCTATTTGAATTAACCATCTTGTTCAAGAATACCTTTAGACTTATATTTATATATGAATAAAATCCATGTTCTGTCTATGAGTGTATGAATTATGTTTTGTTTATCCTTGTCTTATGCAAATTAAATATCTTGTTATCCCTGTTTGGTGAATCTACACAACTTGTTTTGTCTAGCATAACAAAAGTTTAGTGACGAATCTAAATAAGATCATGGTTTCTACTGCAATCAAAATAATGGAAAACAACAACAACAACAACCGAACTTCATTCTATGAATTCCCAATAGAAAATGGCCATAGCAGGAGATTAACTGATGTGAACTATATATTAATAGTTCCAGATGTGCTGGAAAGTGTGAAAAGGAACAACTTGAGATGGTTCGGCCATATGGAACGTATGGAAAGCGAGAGAATTACTAAGAGGGTGTACGAGAGCGAGGTGGAGGGACGAAGGGGGAGAGGTAGACCGAATGAGAGGTGGAAGGATGGAGTGAGGAAGTACATGAACGAAGGCGGTGCTGGTTGGGGGGAGGGGCGTCGACTGACAGGGGACAGAGGTGCATGGGGGCGGTTCGTTCGTGGCCACTCCTTCGGGGATCACGGCGTCAGGCAATAGATAGATAGATAGAACTATATATTTTAAAATATTGCCTTTTTTCGGGGTGGGGGGGGTGGGGTATTTTGATGATCTATTCGACATCTATCTATCTCTCCTCATACCTCATCTTTAATTTGTAATCCGCCTATCCCACCTCCTTCCATAGTGCATCCCTTCCTCCACTTCAGACAATTGGAGTGATTCATCAATCTCTACCCGTCCTCCTGCCTCTCCCTCACTCCCACACACACACACACACACACACACATAGACACACATCTCTCTCTCTCTCTCTCTCTCTCTCTCTCTCTATATATATATATATATATATATATATATATATATATATATATATATATAAACAAAATAATCTATGAGTGAGGGAGACAACATGCAGAACTGCCTGTAGCGAGTGACTCCAATAGTTGAAAGAGTGACAGGGCCAAAATCAAGGGACGTTCGAGCCAAAATACCTGGACACACGGAGGAAGAGGGAAAGACTGATTCTGGGAGAGAGTGTCAGAGCTCAGCGGTTAAATAGAAGAATAAAGGAGAGTAAAGTTTCACTCTTGGGTTGGAGAGTTGCACAGAGTAGGGGTGGGATTGTGTTGCAAGACGGGTACCACGTGCTCTACGTAAAGGAGGTGGTATACAATGGGAAAGCTCTGAGGATCACTGATTATTATAGTAGCGATAAATATATATATATATATATATATATATATATATATATATATATACAGTAGGCCTATATAAATGCGGTTGTCCCCAGCTTTGTCAAGATGACATACGGATTTCAACATAAGAATGACACCCGTCAGACTAAAATTAGCTATAAAGAAGGAATGGTACAACTTTACTATTTACTGTATACAGTCTATTCAATAATAATGTTGAGTGAGGGACTGGGATAAAGTCAGTCAAAATTACTGAAGGGAGTCTGAGAGAATGGAGATCTGGAGGGTGGCAGAAATTATGATGGAGTGATGGTGGTGAGAGGGACATGATGGAACCTGTTGGTGCAGTGGGGGAGAATGTGTGAGATAATTTTATATTGTATGGGATAATGAAGAGATATGGTGTTGAGGAGAGAGCTTGTTGTTCTGGTGGCATAGGAAGTGTTGTTAGAGAGATAGTGGTGGAAGAGACATGAGTTCGTCTTTTGTGTAGTGTAGGGGGATGTGATGGAGAGATGGTGGTGGGGAAGAGGCATGAGGTAGTCTTTGGTGTAGTGTAGGGTTGGTTGAGAGAGACATGAGGTAGTCTTTTGGTGTAGTGTAGGGGGATGTGATGAGAGATGGTGGTGGGGAAGAGCATGAGGTAGTCTTTTGTGGTGTAGGGGGATGTGATGGAGAGATGGTGGTGGGGAAGAGGCATGAGGTAGTCTTGGTGTAGTGTAGGGATGTGATGGAGAGAGGGTGGAGAAGAAACATGAGTAATCTGAGGTGTAGTGTAGGGGGATGTGATGGAGAGATGGTGGTGGAAGAGGCATGGGTAGTCTTTTGGGTAGTGTAGAGATGGCGAGAGACATGAAGTAGTCTTTTGGTGTAGTGTAGGAGAGATGGTGGTGGGAAGAGAGCATGAAGTAGTCTTTTGGTGTAGTGTAATGGTGGCGGGGGAGAGAGGCATGAAGTAGTCTTTGGTGTAGTGTAGGAGAGATGGTGGCGGGGGAGGAGGCATGAAGTAGTCTTTGGTGTAGTGTAGGAGAGATGGTGGCGGGGGAGAGAGGCATGAAGTAGTCTTTTAGTGTAGGAGAGATGGTGGTGGGGAAGAGACATGAAGTAGTCTTTTGGTGTAGTGTAGGAGAGATGGTGGTGGGGAAGAGAGGCATGAAGTAGTCTTTTGGTGTAGTGTAGGAGAGATGGTGGTGGGGAAGAGAGGCATGAAGTAGTCTTTTGGTGTAGTGTAGGAGAGATGGTGGTGGGGAAGAGAGGCATGAAGTAGTCTTTTGGTGTAGTGTAGGAGAGATGGTGGTGGGGAAGAGAGGCTGAAGTAGTCTTTTGGTGTAGTGTAGGAGAGATGGTGGTGGGGAAGAGAGGCATGAGTAGTCTTTTGGTGTAGTGTAGGAGAGATGGTGGTGGGGAAGAGAGCATGAAGTAGATTTTTGGTGTAGTGTAGGAGAGATGGTGGTGGGGAAGAGAGGCATGAAGTAGTCTTTGGTGTAGTGTAGGAGAGATGTGGTGGGGAAGAGAGGCATGAAGTAGTCTTTGGTGTAGTGTAGGAGAGATGGTGGTGGGGAAGAGAGGCATGAAGTAGTCTTTGGTGTAGTGTAGGAGAGATGGTGGTGGGGGAGAGGCATGAAGTAGTCTTTTGGTGTAGAGTTGGAGAGATGGTGGTGAGGAGTAGAGGCACGAAGTAGTCTTTTGGTGTACTGTAGGAGAGATGGTTGGGGAGAGAGGCATGAAGTAGTCTTTTGGTGTAGTGTAGGAGATATGGTGGTGGGGAAGAGAGGCATGAGGTACTCTTGTGGGGTTGTCTGGGGGGATGTACAAAGTACAAAGGAGTACAAAGGAAATCCAGCAATAACAGATCTAGTGACCCTTCTAGGTTGCTTGTCCCAAAACACTGAGGATCAGTGTCCAAACAGTGTTTAGAGTTGGTAAGGGAACATTGGAAAGGGAATTACTGCTAACTAATGTCTGTGGCATTAGGAAGTTAGTAGAGGACAGATGGGTTATGGGAGGAGGATAAATAAAGTTATCATTTACAAACGCAGTCAGTCGCGGGTTTGATGAGAGATATTTGTCTAGGCGGAGTTTAAATGAATCAACGGTGATGCACTCTATAACGTTTCGGGGAAGCCCATGCCACAAGTTGACAACTCGATTGACGAAGAAATTCTTAGATTCGTGAGAGTTAAAAGATTACCAATAATTTTGCAACCGTTTCCCGGGTGTAATTAGATTGGTCGATATGAGGTACCTTTTTTTAAAGACCTCAGTCTACGTATTGTGAAAAACCTGTTATCCTCCGGCAAATTGTGGGGTTGAGTGAGTGAAGGGGGGGGACAGTGAATGAAGGAGGATACATGTTTTTCATAATACGTGTTGCTAGCCCCAAACGCGCGAGCAACTGTGGCTTTCAACCATCCGACACATCCCCTTTTATTTATGTGCATCACACATGTTACATACAAATAAAGTTTATGTTTTGTTTTACCCTACTGTGGAAAGACTACGGATACACCACTCCTGCCGGGCCTCACACAGTGGCATGACCCAGTCCTGTCGAACTGAGCTCATGACGCTGGTGGCATTGCCCCGGAGGATAGCCATCCCTAGTCTTTGCTTGAGCCAGAGGGTTTCCCGGGGTTCTCCTGAAACTTCTCTGATTTTACGGCCTATTTCATTCACCATCTTAAGGGTGGTAGGGCCGAAGACTCCTGAAGTTTCGAATGCCAGGGGCTCGAACTGATGATTTCTGGCGATGGCTTGATATTTTTCTCGCTTTTTATTTTCTGCTATCCGGGCGGCTTCACCTGCTTCGTCGGCGTTTCTGGCGATGTTGGTTGTGGAGAAAGTGTCAACACATGTGGCATCCCACACGAGGCACCGGCCATTCTTGTAAGGGAAAGTGGTCATCCCATCTGGCCGTTTGCCGTCTTCTCTGTGAAGTCCATGTGGTTCGAGGATTGATGCACGGTTAGCACTCTGCAGGGCCCGTTTTATGACATCATTTAGTGCAGAGTGTCTTGGCAGGCGGCCTGCGTTGTAATTACATGACAAGGCATGGTGACCTTGAGCATCCATCCCCCCACCACACTTGCAAGTGTGTGGGTGACAAACTGCCGCACCCACTCTGAGCGCGATGGCAACCCGGAGCGCTTCAGCATCCAAGTGAGTTCCAAGAGGTGGGATGGGGATGGCGTGTAACCACAAGCCACTCTCCGAACGGGCGGCTGCCTGGAGGCGTGCTTTTGCAACCTGGTCTGCATTGGTTAGGAGATTTTCTTGAGTTTTCTTCGCCGAGATGGTATCCCACGCTTTCTGCTTGCTCCTGGAGGTACCCTGAGGCTCCTCTACTCCTGTACTTCCCTTCCAGGTGTTAATCGCTGCTGTTACGTCCCCATTAAGTGTCATTCCGGGTTGAGAAGAAAGGATGGACACTACAAGGTCGTTGGTCGCGATGAGGGAAGAGATAAAGGCTGGGGAGGCAATATCCGAGGCTCTCCGTATGCCCAAGCCCCTACAGTTCATATTGTCGATGTCTTTGATGATTACGAACGCTTGAATTATGTCGCTCAATCTGCGCTGGGTTAAAGGAAATAGATTTAATTCTCTAAGACGCTCCTCGTAGGTTTGTTCTTTAGGCTAGGTATCATTTTGGTAACTCTACATTGAACTCGTTCTAGCTTGTTTATATCTTTTGGTAATAAGGGCACCAGGATTGAACGCAGTATTCCAGAAGAGGGCGGACTAAGGAATTGTAAAGGGTTAGGATAACTTCTTTGGATTTATGCTCAAATGACCTGCCTATAAAGCCATTTATTTTGTTTGCCTTCTTAACAACTTCTGAACATTGTTGACTCGGTTTTAGGTTACTCGATATTGTTACTCCCAGATCGGTTTCTCTGTTTACATTCTTAAGCTGAGTGCCATTCATCGAATAGTTTGCTTTCTCATTTTGGTATCCGATATGTAGTACTTTACATTTATCCGCATTGAAACTCATTTGCCAAATTTGGGCCCAACATGACAATTTATCTAGATTGTGTTGCATATCGTCAACTTGTTCTTTTGAGAGTACGCTATTTGCAATTTTTGTATCGTCAGCAAATTTTGAGATTGTACAGGTGAGACCCTCATCTATGTCGTTGATGTAAATTAGAAAGAGAATTGGTCCTAGTACCGATCCCTGGGGTACCCCGCTACTTACATTGGTCCATTTAGATGCCTTACCGTTTATGACTACTCTTTGCTTTCTGTCGCTGAGCCAATTTTCTATCCATTTCAACACACCGTCTTGTATTCCATGCGCTTTTAGTTTTAGCAGTAAACGTTTGTGGGGAACTTTGTCAAAGGCCTTTTGAAAATCAAGGTATATAATATCTACAGCTTTACTCTCATCGTAGAGGTTGAGGATATCGTGGAAGAAGTCTAAGAGGTTTGTTAAACAGGAACGTTTTTTACGAAAGCCGTGTTGAGTATCTTTAAGTATGTTATTTTCCTCTAAGTGATTTACGAGTCTGTCTCTTATGAGTGTTTCTAGCATTTTACATACAACTGAGGTTAAGCTAATTGGACGATAGTTACTGGGTAGGGATTTGCTGCCTTTTTTGAATATCGGTGTTACGTTGGCTAGCTTCCACTGATCAGGCATAGTTCCAGACTGCAAGGATTTATTGAATAGCAATGTCAGTGGTTTGGAGAGCTCATCCTTAGCTTCCTTTAGAACTCTAGGCGAGATTGTATCAGGTCCAGGCGTTTTATTTACCTTGAGTTTATCTAAACAATTCAATACTTCTCTCTCTGTAACGGTGATATTGCTTAGAACATCTGAATTATCAATCTGAATCGGCGATGGTGTAGGGATATCACTGAGGTCTTCTGTTGTAAAAACTGATGCAAAGAAGGTATTGAGGGCATTACTCATTTGTACTTCGTCTTTGGTGTATTCTCCATTTTCATCGACTAACGGTCCAACAGTTGAAGTAACTACTTTTTTCTTTCTGATATAACTATAGAATTCTTTCGGGTTTGTTTTACTTTGATTCGCAACATGTAACTCCAGGGTCTTTTTACTTTGCTTAATTAACTTTTTGGCTTTGCGTCGTAGCTCTACAAATTTCACCCGTTCTTCGTCATTTTGTAAGGATTTTAATCTATCATTAGCAAATTTTTTAGCAAGCAGACAGTTTGAAATATCTTTATTCCACCATTTGGGCTTATTATTATGGCCTGGACGCCGTATTTTCGATGGTATGCAGTCTTGCACTGCTTTTAGGTAAGTGGTTTCGAATAATTCCCAAGATGTATTTATGTCGTTATTGTTAATTAAAAAGCTCCAGTCAGTTTCTTTAAACATAGCTCTAAGTTTATGAAAGTTTGCTTTCTTGAAATTAGGGACTTTTTCGATGCTGCTATTTGGTTCGTTACTAGTAAACTTTAAAGTGAAAGGTATTGTACGATGGTCGCTGTTACTGAATTCATCACCAACATTCAAATTCTCTATTAATTCTTCTTTTGTTGCAAGTACAAGGTCA